>CAUYQV010188704.1:0-79030 GCA_963574575.1 Galagoides demidoff
TATGAGAATCAATAAAGTTTTCTGGGAGAGGTTCCATATAAGAAAGTGTTGTAACCCAGCCCTCTTTCCCCTGCCCACTCCTGTTCCCCAGCCCGCCCCAGTTCCCCCCCCCCGCGACAGGCCCGTTGTGGACTCCGCCCCGCGCCCCCCCCCGGGGCGCCCCCGGGCGGCGCCGCCCCCGGGGCTGGCGCGGGGGGCGCCACCCGGTGAGGGCGGGGGAACAGGAGTGGGCAGGGGAAAGAGGGCTGGGTTACAACAATATCAAATGCGTGCACATGCACAGAATTTGCATTTGTGAAGTGATTTTGATGTCCACCTGCCCTTTGCCTTAATAGTATGTAAAAAAATACTAATAATAAGTATGTTGTTCTAATCAAGGAACTAACACTGGGCTCTATACCCGTAGCTCAGTGAGTAGGGCACCAACCACATACACCGAGGCTGGTGGGTTCGAGCCTGGCCCTGGCCTGCTAAACAACAATGACAACTGCAATCAAAAAATAGCCAGGCATTGTGGTGGGCACCTGTAGTCCCAGCTACTTGGGAGGCTGAGGCAAGAGAATTGCTTAAGCCCAAGAGTTTGAAGTTGCTGTGAGCTGTGATGCCACAGCACCCTACTGAGGGCGACAGCTTGAGACTCTGTTCCAAAAAAAAAAAAAAGGAACTGACACTGGATCCCAGCCTTGTGAAGATTGGCACATGTGAAGATGCCAGTACCTGTTTCAACTCTCCAGGGTCTCCCCTGGTTTCTAGCCACCGATTTAGACATTGCCTAGAGACTGGCCAGTGGTGCACTTCAATGACCCTCCTCTTTGGTACAAATGAGAGAAGCAATTAAGACCACATGCTCAGACAGCTCAGTGAATAAATCAGTGACCAGGGACATTTTGACAGTTAGCTTATATGTTTTTCTACATCTGCAAAAACTAAAACTCCTCCACACAAAGATACTGGCTGGGCCTCCTGGCCTTAGTACATCATGTGATGTCAGTCACCTGCCTGGCACTAGCCTGTCTCCTATCCAGGCTTTGCTTTGAGTCCTGATGGCTGTGCTGAAGAGTTTAGGCAGGAAGACCCCAGGAGCCCACCAGGCACAGTTCGAGAGCAGAGTCAAGGACAGGCCTGGGGATGGCCACAGCAAAGTTTCCTAAAGGTGCTTTTAGCCTAAAGTTAGGATTACATCCATAGTTCATTCTGAACTCTAGTACCACTATTTATTTATTGAAAACTAATACCACTATTTTATTTACTTTCTCTGGGGTCATTTGGGAGTATCACTGCAGAGTTCTCTGGGCATCAGCAGACCTGATGTGTGCTAACTTCAGATGGCTGCAGTCACCTATTACCTGTTGTAACAACACCCTTCAAGTTGAAATCCTTGTTGCTTTTGGCAAACCATCATTGGAGAGAAAAAGAATATCCAGCAAGCAGAGGGGAAAGGGAAGAGGTCAACTCTTAGAGCTGAGCTCTAATCACTCAGCAGTGGTACAAGAATTAGGAGTGGGCTCTCATGCTAGCAGACAGCTTCATCTGAATCAGCTAAACCAGGACTTGGGCGATTTTTCCAAGATCCCTCAGCCAGGCTGGATGTGGTGGCTCACGCCTACAATCCTAGCATTCTGGGAGGTCCGGGTGGGTGGATCACCCGAGCTCAGGAAACCAGGCTGATCAAGACCTAGACCCTGTCTCTACTAAAAATAAATAACTAGCCAGGCATTGTGGCCAGCCCCTATAGTCCTAGCTACTACTCAAGAGGCTGAGGCAAGGGAATTGCTTGAACCCAAGAGTTGGAGGTTGCTGTGAGCTATGATGCCATGGCTCTCTACCCAGAGCAAAAGAGTGAGACTCTGTCTCAAAAACAAAAACAAACACCTCTTGGGGGTGGGACACAATTATAAGAGGGAATTTACCTAACAAATGCAATCTGTGTCACCTAATTCTTTTTTTTTTAACCTAATTCTTTGTACCCGCTGCAAAATCCCTCAGTCACAGAGCTAGAACTTTAGGTTCTCAACACAGCTTTTCTACATCATGGGACAGCACCATCCCCGAAGGGACTGTGAGTTAAGAGTGGGAAGAACTGGCCATCTCAACGGCTCTATTTCTTCCCCACTCATAGACACAGCAGGCAGCTTTGCAGGTTGTCCTGGGACCATATGTTTCTTAAGAAGAAGAGATTCAGATGCCAGAATTCCACCTGCTTTTAAAATGCTAGCCAAATAATAATAATAATAATAATAATAATAATTAAAACCACACAGGGTATAAAGTATTCTATAAGTTAGTTCCCCGCTAATCACTGCTTTTCACAGATTTTTCACCTGCTTTTAACATTTCAAAGAGAACTGTCACCTTCTTACTTTACAAAAGGAAGAAACACCTCTGGCTCTTTAGAATATTTAAAAATCTCCAGGGGAACTGAGAGAGGTGAAAATGAGAAGTGTTCTAACAGGAACACCTATTCGTTTTGAGCATATGCAGTTTGGGTACCAAAAAAACGTACTGGAGTTTGAGGCTTTGCATGATCCCCAGTGATTTTGAAAACTTGGCCGCTTTCCTGAGAAAAAAAGTCTTCAGAGACACACCTAGCACACTGGGAAATTTACAAGGAAGAAAAACTTTTCAAGTCAAATTTATAGTTTCTAAGGCCAGGGAGGGAACTGCCTGGAGCACACACATCTGAGCACACACCCTTCTGGCCTGAGTCCCACACGTCCTTCTCAGCTGCCATGCTTTTCTGCCAAGAGTGTTTTATGGACCTGGGATGGATCAGAAATGACTCTCCCTCCTTTGTTTGCTCAGCAAAGTGCCACTTGGCTTATAGCGGAGGGAGGCACCTTCCCTTGCTTGTCTTCTTTCCATCTAATTCTCTCCCCACTTCATGGAGGCAGGGATTTACTTTCAATTTTACTTGACAAGGGAAACGGAAGTTTCTCTTCACTCCACAGAAATGTTACAGGGAATTTCTAAATGGAACGAGGTGTGTTTGCCTCCAAAGCTGAGGTTCTTTCCAGAGTTCCACTGAGAGCTTGTGTGTGATTGAAAATAACCACCAACATTGATGT
Organism: Galagoides demidoff; assembly: GCA_963574575.1. Lineage (NCBI taxonomy): Eukaryota > Metazoa > Chordata > Mammalia > Primates > Galagidae > Galagoides > Galagoides demidoff. The sequence goes on from CAUYQV010188704.1 coordinate 3,066, forward strand.
TTAGCTTACACTCTACTCCTAAATTGTACAAAAACCTGAGAGTTTCCTCTACCTTTTTTTTTTTAAAGGATATTCAATCCTCTACCTTTTTTTTTTTTTTTTTTTTTTCAGTTTTTGGCCAGGGCTGGATTTGAACCTGCCACCTCAAGCATATGGGGCCAGCGCCCTACTCCTTTGAGTCACAGGTACTGCCCCCAATCCTCTATTTTTTACAGTTAGTCTGAACTGTCTTGGAAGCTTCTAACTCACCGAATTTGGTCCCTGGGCATCTTGCTTCTGGGTTAAGGCTGATGTATCTGGGGTCTGTTCCTTCAACTCTTGCCCCAGTGATCACTGGTGCTGTGGAGTTCCCAGTACTATCCATGTCTCCCTTTGTTCTAGGTCCTAGGCCCACCATGGTGGCCACAAGGATGCCTGCGGGTTACTCCCAGAGAATCATGGATCATGCCACAAAGGCCCACAGAGAGACTATTTTGGGTTGGAACACCTTGTGAAATTGCAGTCTCTGAGCCTCTGATGGGAACAGCCCCTTGGCTTTTGGTCTCTCTCTCATATTTTTGCCCCCTCCCACATACACTTAGCCCAAATGTTCAGCCTGGAGTGGAGGACTCAGGACATTTGTATTCCGTTTCTGTTTTCCTACCTCCCTTACCCTTGTTAGGAGCACAGGCACTGCAGCCACATGTCTGTACTTTAACCAGAGCTCTGCTGCATTTTAGCTGTGTGACCCTGGAAAAGTTGCTCCACTTCTCTGTGCCTCTGTTGCTTTCAACATAGCAGCTGGAGCTAGAAAGGAATGGATCTGTATAGTGAGAGTGTAATGCTTAAGGGTTACATGCTATGGTAATAGCATAATATATAAGATAACCATGACACATATATCCCATGATATATAGGATATTCTTTATATCATATATATTCTAACATATATGTCTCATTCCATGACACATATATTCTATATAGAATATAATTTTTTTGTTATATTAGGTAGTTAATTTCAAGAAGTGGGGTCCATTGCTCTCCCCATTTTCCTTTTTGTTACTGCCAAAATATTTATTATGATAATTAGATATTAACAATAGTTAAGGACAAATGACTTCAGAATATTCAGTTAAGCAAGATCATCCTGACCCCGAAATTCTAATGAAATTAATGTCTGAGATTTAATACCATTTTTCATATTTGAAAAAAATGTCTGGATATCTTTGATTTACTTTGTAACTACTGATTTAGATTTCCAGCTTCTGCATAATTCTCATTATTTAATTTACAATATGCTAATGTAGGCTTTTAAAATTTTTTTGACAAATTATAAAGTTATGGCATACACAGTGATGTTGTGTATAGTGTGTCAAATAATGGAATCAAGCTAATTAACACATCCATTCCCTTATATACTCACCATTCATTCCCCCTAGCTGCAACTTTCTATCCTTGAGACCAACATCTCCCCATTCTTCCCCCTCACCCACACCTTCTGGTAACCACCATTCTATTCTCTGTTTCTATGATTTTTATTTTATTTTTTGAGACAGAGTCTCACTTTGTCACCCTCAGTAGAGTTCTGTGGAGTCATAGCTCACAGCAACCTCAAACTCTTGGGCTCAAGTGATCCTCCTGCCTCAGCCTCCCAAAGTGACTGATGCCTGCCGAAATGCCCAGCTAGTTTTTTAGAGACAGGGTCTCAATCCTGCTCAGGCTGGTCTTGAACTCCTGACCTCGGGCAGTCCAGCTGCCTCAGCTTCCCAGAGTTCTAGGATTACAGGTGCAAGCCACCACGCCCAGCCAATATTTGATTAAATTCTCCATGTAAATGAGAACATGTGGTATTGCAGTTCTTTGCCTGGCTATTTCACTTGATAACATAACAACTTTCAGGTTTATCTTTTTCATGAATGACAGAATTTTGTTCTTTTAAAACAAAAGAGGTTCTTTCCAGAGTTCGGAAAGCTCGGCGTCCGTAGTAAGCCACATACACCTAGGCTGGTGGGTTCAAACCTAGCCTGGGCCAGCTAATCAACAACGACAACTGCAACAAAAAATAGCCAGGCATCATGCTAAGCGCCTGTAGTTCCACCTACTTGGGAGGCTGAGGCAAGAGAATCATTTAAGCCTAAGAGTTAGAGGTTGCTGTGAGTGGTGATGTCACAGCACTCTACCGAGGGCAACATAGTGAGACTCTGTCTCAAAAAAAAAAAAAAAAGACGGAATTGTGTTCCCTTGTGCATATATACCCGTTGCCTTTATCCATGGACCCACTGATGGACACTTGGGTTGCATCCATGCCTTGGCTGCTGTGAATGGTGCTGCAGTAAACTAAAGGTGCAGACATCAGCACACTGACTTCCAGTCCTCAGGTTATATACTCAGAAGTGGGGTCCGTGGGTCTCCCTCCCTTTTTCACTGGCATCCTACCTTGAAAAAATACTGAGTCTCCCACCTGTGCTTGAAGGTATCTGATGCTTCTTTAATGGGGAACAACTGTCTTTTTTTTTTTTTAAACCACAATTAGGGGCAAAAGAAACACATACTTAATTTTAGGTCTAAATGACTAATACCTGTTTCCAAATGTGGATTTTGATAGAAAAGGTGAGAGAAAAAAAACAGGACAAGTACAAGAGACTGGAGCAGACAGGACGAACAGGAGTGCCGAGGCTTCCCGCTTCTGCCAGGGCTCGGAGCTGGAAGACCGTGGCCAGGGTTGGGATGGATCCTACGTGTCAGCATCTGTTCTGTACCTCGCAACTTGACAGCTGGCTTCCCAGAAAGCGGGCGTCACCCTGCCTCCTCTTCTCATCCCCACACCTAGCACTGCAAGGACAGGTACAGTCAGAACTGGGCAGTCCTGGGGTAAACTTCAACCCCTTTGAAGTAGCCGGGCTAGGGGACCTGTGAAGACTCTGAGTCCACGGGGTGCACAGACTTCTGCTTTCCTGTGTCTTTTCTCCAGTTTCAAAATCTGACAAGCTCTTCATAAAGTATTTCCATGATGTTCACTTTCTCTCCAAGCAAGTATACTTTGCTTTTTAAAAAAATCACTTAGGGCAGCTACGGTATAACAAAAAAGATACCAAATGCGCCATATTCTTAACAAATGGCCATTTTTTTTTCTGCCACTCAGAATTAACCACAGTGAAAATCTTGTCATAATTTCTCCAGATTTTTAAGCAACTCTGGAGACTCAAAGGGAGGAGAAGGTGAGGGATGAAAAATTATGTATGGGGCACAAGGTTCACTATTTGCATGATAGGTACATAAACCCGTACTTCACCACTATACAACGTATACACATAGGAATTCAGCTTGTACCCCCACATTCTACTAAAAGAAGAAGAAAGGATAAAACAGTGACTATTCTACTTCAATGGGTTAGGCAATCATACTTGGGACTTCTGAGGTTCCCAGTAGGGTTAAGGGGTCATCATTTGATTGTGAGCCCACAGGCAGTCTGCGGGACATTTCAGGCTCTCCAGAGCACTCACATTTTGGCGAGGGTCCTGTAGGCAGAGAAGGTTGAGTTCTCCGCAAAGTCAGGACACTCTCCAACCAGCTCCCTGTGGGGGCTGAGCCAGACATGTCTCTTCCCAGGAGAGCACTAACCTCTCTGCGCTTGTGTGTGCACGTTCCTATTTGCCCTCCTTCCTCTCATCTCCAGTAGCAATTAGCCTGGATAATCCTTTTGCAGTTTCTGGATAATGACTCTATAATTACCTTGAATTATTTAAGTGTTTGTTGCCATTTCTCATGATCTAAATACTCTATTACTATTTAATAGAGTGCCTGATTGATATGTTGACCTCTTAAAAGAGTGACTCTGAAGATTAACCACGTTGGGTGAGGGCTGTGCATCCCCCACCTAACCTGCACTAAGGGCTTCTGCCTCCAGCAGGGCCTGCCCAAAGGGCAGCAGAGCCAGCTGCCTTCTCTCCATAGTATTAGATCCCTCCTGGTTAACTGCCCGCCCACTCCCACTGCTTAGCAGCTGCTGTCTGCTCTACCAACCTGTTTCCACCCATTCATCCTTGTGTCCCCACAGTGGTGCTCACAGTTAATTCCTTCACGGAGCACCAAATGGAATGAACCTACTAAATCCCTTACTCTTCTATGGGAAACATCAGATTCTGTGGGCTCACTTTCCATTCATACTGTTTGGGAGAAATTCTGCATTGCTGAATTGGTCTACTCAACCTGTACTTCCTGAAGTAAATACTGGGCTTGCTCCACAGTGCTGCTCCCGCTCACTGGCACTCTCTCTCTCCACTCATCCTGGGATGCCCACCACCTGAGCACACAGCAAGGCCACCATCTACAAGCCAGGAAGTGATCCCTCACCAGAAACACAACATGCTAGCAACTTGGACTTGGGCTTCTGCCTCCAGAACTTTAAGAAAATATATTTGTTAAGAAAAAAAAAAGTAAGTACAAAATTGCATAATTGGGTGAGGCCAGCTTTTTTGTAGGGATAGCAATTACCGATGATTCAGAGGGGGGATCTTGCCCAAGAAAGATTCCCCCTCTGAATCATCGGTAATTGCTACACCCACTAAAAGACAATTTTTCAGATACCTGTTCTTACAGGACAATGAAACAATTAGAAAATTATGGAAAATAAATCACTAGAAAAATCCTATTTCTTCCATTTTAAGATACCACTAAGACATACTGTTTAGCCAAAAAACAAACAAACAAACAAACAAACAAAAAACACTTCAGAAATGAAACATGTTAAATATTGCATCTTAGAATTAGGAAATATAACTACTAATAAACGGGATTCTCACAAGCCCTTTACCCAGCTGTGTTGACTAGGTAAAACCACATGGGTACACAGGTGAGACAGCAGGCACCAGGAGGGTCAACCTGGAGGAACCATGGGCAGCTGACCCCGTACCTACAGCCACCAGGCAGCTTTTACAAAGTGCCCAGCAGAAAGCATGTGTTGAATGTTTAAAAACCACTTCTAAACTTGGGTGTACAGTTTTGAGGAAAAATGTCAATTGAAGCCTGCCAGAACGCACTGATTTTATTTCTGGGTTAGCCACTGGGACCACCGAGGCTTTTATCTGCATCCAGTGAGAATGCAACCCCCTCACCAGCCACCAATCTCAGTTGAGAGTGGATGGTTGAGAAGTCCCCTTGCAAAGACGACTGACAATTGCTTTGGACAAGGAATGCAATGTGAGCAAGATGCCAGGCAGAAAAGAAGGGGAAGGGCAGGACCTGTCTTCACACTCCAGCTGGCCGCGATGTTCCACACCACCCCTCTCCTTCATCTTCTGTTTAGTTTCAGTTTTGCTTCTGCCACAAATACTCTCCTGTTCTCAAATGTTAGAAAATGTTCAACTTCCGTCTTCCTGAATGGCTTTCATCAAAAAAAAAAAAAATCTAAGGCAGGTCCTCAAGGTCATAGCCTTCTGATCTTTTCCTGATGGACTGGTTTCCACGTTGGAGTGCTAGCTGAATCAGGTGCATTTAGGAAGGATATTATCCTACTGACTACATTGATCTTTAAAAAATGGTTTGATTTGTAGCTCCAAGAAGACCAGTTAATACAAAAAAAAGACCATTTGGTATCCTATGTAACAAATAGGATTGAATAAATACGATGATTTCCACTTATCCTTTACTGAGGATTCAATTCCTTTTGATAAAAACAAATTCTAATGCTCTAGATTAACTCTTCATAACTGGGAATACTGGCTTCCAGCAAAACTGAGTTATAACGAAACAAAACCTTAAACTACTTGATTTCTTTGGTGCTTTTGTGATCCTTAAACTGGACTTTTGAAATAGAACATTTATCACAAACTTTCCAGTATAATGGGTTAGAGTTCAACTTGTTACTCTTCCCACCCATATGACCAGGTAAAAAAGTCAAACTCTGGGGCTTCAGTTTACTCCTCTGCAAACAGGATACCAAAGTCACACCTAGCTCAAAGTAGTGTTCTAATTTATGGAAAAGAGCTTCACATACAATATACAAAAAACTTCATTTCTAACATTAGCTATTACTAGCATATTTGGGCCATCTTATCCCACTGGAATTATACCAATCTTGGATATAATTCAGTTTCAGTATCTTTAACGTGAACACACCCTACGCAGATGAACCTTGAGGGAAATAACTCCATCTTCTGCACAACCCAGACACCTGCAGTTAGTGGGAAATCTGACTTCAAGAGAATTTCCATTTTTCTCCACCTTCCCTAGTCCCCACTGTTCCCTCAACCTTCCCCCCATCATGTGCTGGTTCTATGAAATGCCCTCACACCTCTTCTATGCGCCTTACTTGCTGTATTTACTCTTGAGGACTTCCTCCTGAGACACCTTAGACACGTAATGCTTTCCATTTCAATGTTGCTCACCTCACTCATCCAAAGGATTACTGTGTTTATGACAGGTCGATACTTTAGAAGGCAATTGTTTTTATAATCAGTGTTACCCTGGGTCTAGCTAGGATGGTGACTGCTACCCCATCTGGGCATTCAAGTTTACAAATCAAATGTTCATTAGATACCATTCTATTTTGTTGTGATTATTTTTAATATTTCAGTTATCCTTTAATACTTCAGATGGCATTAGAAAATTAAAAAAGGAGTAACTTTTTTTGCCTAAAGCCTATCAATTTGCTGGTCTTTACTCTTCCCTATGATGTATGAAAAGCTCTGTATTATGTTCATAGGAATCAAGAAACTATTGCATAACCACATTTTTATATGTTAATTCATCTTTCTTTTTTTTTTTGGCTGGGGCTGGGTCTGAACCCGCCACCTCTGGTATATGGGGCCGGCACCCCACTCCTTGAGCCACAGGTGCTGCCCCATCTTTTATGTTCTATACAGTCTTCGTGGTCAGTCCTCGAAGTCACACAAAGTGCTAAATTGATATTAAATTTATAAAAATCCCTTGATTTTCTAAACCTCTGCCTTATACTGTGTTGAAATTATAACACTTTGTTTTGTGATAATATCCAAAAGAAAAAATATAAACCTTGGTTTCTAAAAGGTGACTGAAGACAACAGGCCCTTTAAGATTTCAATTCAAGACCACACTGACAGCAGATAGGTATGAAAACAGGTTGAGGAAAAACAGAAGTCTGGCAATACATTCTTACTTAGAAAAAATCTACAACTAGTAGCTAAAACTTATACAATGGTTACTAACTGCTGCCACATTGAACCATAATCCTATGAGGGAGGTTTTATTATCATTATCTTTATTTTACCGATGAAGAAATGGGGCACAAAGAAATTAACTTGCTCAGGTCACACAAGAAATAAGTGGAAGAGATGGAAATCAAACCGAGGCAGTCTGCAAGTACCAGTCTTGTCATACTGTACTATACTATGCTGCAAGATTGCTAAGGTGTTTTCTTAAACATATTCCTATTCAAATGGTATACATACAGTTCAGTTGGAAAAATCAAGACCAATCATCATCTGGCTGGGACCTTTATTATTTCAAAAATAAGCATCCTATGTATTTTGAGATGATAAATTATTTCTGGATTATTGTAATAAATATGTCAAAAACAGCAATCATCTTACTAATACAGACTTCTATTCATTTAAGACTTCTAAAAATAACTTCTCTGTATCAACCTATAAATGTGACAAGAAGTTCTATGTAGAACAGAAAGAAAATTGTGCTAGGGGAAACTAATGAAGCGTTTTGCCCGTTACACTTTGATATATTTCATAAACACAACCAGGTTTGCTTTGCTCTTTAGTGCTTAGACTGAGAGGGAATGCAAGAAACCAACAGTTTTAGGAGAAAAACTGCTTTCACATTCTCAAGTGTAAATCAAGCATCGTGGCTCATGCCTGTAATCCTAGCACTCTGAGAGGCTGAGGCAGAAGGATCCTTTGTGCTCAAGAATTTGAGACCAGCCTGAGCCAAGAATGAGACCCCACCTCTACTAAAAAAAGCAGAACAAAATATACCCTCCCCCCCAAAAAAGACCCATACTCTCAAGTGTAAGCCACAAACAGGCTTTTCTATAAAGGAATCAATGAAGCTTGAAGAGATGAGAAAAGCAAGCAGCTATACAATTAGATATTTCAATAAATATGCAAAAAACCGCAGCAATCATTAACCTCGCTTATGTTTGAAAAGCAAATAAATTTCATGCTCTGAGTATTTTATCTTTAGAATAGTTTTAAGGATATTTCATTTTAGAAGACTGAAAAGTAAAACTCATACATATATAATTCCACCAGGGATTCTTCATGAGAAGTCAACATGACCATAGCTACAGCAGTGAGGAGCAACAGCAGGCGGCTTCCTCCACCTGTGACTTTGTTTCATGCTCAACACTTTTGCTAAGTTTAGCAGATAAATTAAAAAAAAAAAAAATCACTTGTTTCCAAATACCCAGATGTCTTTCACTGACTCATCACCAATCACTCAAGTGTTAAGTCCTTGATGCTCAACAAAGAGATTGCAGGTGACCTTTTACTTCCCTGTGGTCCCTTTATCAAACTTCTACATCACTTACTTATGACATCATTTGCAATATTCTGCATCCAATAAAACATGCAGGCAAACACAGGTTTGCTAACTTTTACTTAACCTAGTAAGTTTAAAAATTGACGAAATACTTAAATTCCCATAGCACAAACCTTAGTTTTTACATTCATTAAACATTTTAAAATTACTCAGACATGAGAAACATGTGTGCTTATTTGGATGAGAACTATTGAATTTATTCTCCAGAAGAAAAAGCAGACCTGAAGCATCACATTACTGGAACATTTTAAAACACGTTGATATGTTCTTATCTTCTAAACTTCAACAAAAGCTGCTTGTACAAACTACTTAATGAATATCTGTCCTATCAAACAAGCAAGATATCTGATGTAGGAGAGAAGCCAGAAGTTGAGTCACTTCATTTCTTTCGGTTGCCTCCAGTTGCTAGCATAGTTGCAACTCGCATAAATATATTTAATGTATCCATGTAGACTGCCAGCATTCTAGAAAAAAGAGATTATAGGCATTACATACAATTCTAATAATGATGATACTATTTTTTAACATAGGAAAGAGGAAAAATCAATTCTGATTATTTGTCCTAGCTATATGAAATGGAAATTTAAAGTGTCTTTAACTGCCAACTAAGGAAGCCCTACATTAGAAAACAGTCAAAGTTTTTTTAGCAGACTAATCTTTTAAATATTAAAAGACAGTTTTAAAAACCATTATTCTGTTCTCTGACACTGAGTATAATATGTTGCAAAGAAAATTGGGTGACAGACAATGAAATAAAACAAAACCAAATAAACACCTCTATTAAAAGTTGTTAGATAGTCTGGCATTTTTAAGTATAATATACCAGCTTTCCCTACTCCCCCCTTCCCCCCAACTGCTACAGATCTGTAAGCTTTACAGCAACATTTCTTCTAAGCCATTAGGTTTTATTTTTAGATAAAGAAAAACAAATTACTTTACAAAATGTGATAGACACCACGAAGCTCAAGAAAATTGTTTAAATAAAATAACCTATTTTGGTAAATGTCAAGAAGAGAAAAAGCACTATTATATAACACTTAATGGCAACTAAAACTGAGTTATCTCCAAAACTGGAATGTATATACCAAAGAGTTTCCTACTTCTAGAAGTACGTATAATCCTAATTCTTGAGAAGTGGGCGGACTGCCACAGCCTAAAATTTTGGGCTATCTCAAAAAAAAAAAAAAAAAAAAAAAAAAATTAAAATTATGGGAGTATTGTGGTGCATGCTTGTATTTCCAGCTATTTGGGAGGCTAAGATAGGAAGATAGCTTGAGCCTAGAAGTCTAAGGTTGCAGTGAGCTAGGATGACACCACTGTACTCTAGCCTGGGCAACAGAGTTAAGATCTCTTGTAGGGGGGGAAAAAGGGAGACGACAAAAAAATACAGTCTTTGCAGATATAAATAAGGTATGTTAAGGTGAGGTCATAATGGAGTAAGGTAGGCCCTTCATCCACTATGACTGGTAGCCCTCTTAAGAAAAGGAGAAGACAGCTTGAACAACATAGCAAGATCCCATATCTAACCTCCTTCTGCCCCAAATCAGCCGCCATGGTGATATGTGCCTATAGTCCTAGCTACTTGGGACGCTGAGGCAGGAGGATTATTTGAGCACAGGAGTGTGAGGCTGCTGTAAGCAATGAATATGCCACTGCACTGTGTGGGAGCAACGAGTGAAACCCTATTTTTTTTTTTTTTTGCAGTTTTTGGCCGGGGCTGGGTTTGAATCCACCACCTCTGGTATATGGGGCCGGTGCCCTACTCCTTTGAGCCACAGGTGCTGCCCAAAACCCCCCCCTTTTTTTAAAATATTCTGTAAATACACATACATAAAAGGAGAAGAAAGAGACACACAGAGAAAATGTCATGTGAAGACAGAAGCAGAGACAAGAACAATCCATCTACAAGCCAAGGAACGCCAATGATTTCCAGCAGTAACAAGAAACTAAGAAAAGTATGCAACGGATTTTCCCTGCCAAGGCTCTGATTTTGAACTTCTGGTCTCTAGAACAGAGAGAGAACAAAGTTCTGAGGTTTTAAGCAATGCAGTTTGTAGTATTTTGTTACAGGAGCCCTAGAAAACTAAATAACAGCTATAAAACAAAATAGATCGAACCAACATGAACGTCCTCCTTACGTAACAGTAAGAATGTTAAAAATTACTTACGCGTTGATGGGATCATAGTTTTGAACTCCATACATTGGTGTTATTTCTGCTCGCTTGATTATTTTCTGGGTATCATACAGGAGGAACATGCTGAAAAGAACTAATCCACCATACATTGCCACTGAGTACAGAGTGGCACCAGCCACAGTGGTAGGTGGAAGAAACATAGATCCTGAAATAAAAATAGGGGAAAAAAAAAAATGAAGATTTTTTTTTTTTCTTTTTTAAAAAAGGACTTTCCAGCCAGGCATGGTGACTTATGCCTATAATCCTAGCACTTTGAGAGGCTGAAGCAGGAGGATCTCTTGAACTCAGGAGACCAGCTTGAGGAAGAGTGAGACTCCATGTCTACTAAAAAGAGAGAAACAGCCAGGCATTATGGTGGATGCCTATAGTCCCAGCTACTCAGGAAGCTAAGGCAGGAGGCACTTGAGCCCAGGAGGCTGAAGTTGCTGTGAGCTAGGCTGATGCCACCAAACTCTAGCCTGGCCAACAGTGAGATTCTGTCTCAAAAAACAAAAATTAAAAAACCTTGCAATATTTAAACAAAAATCTCTTTGATATACTATGCTGGTAAAAAGACAGTGAATATCTATATTGGATAATCTTAATTTAGTTCAAAACCCATGATACCCATTCCTCCAAAAGGCCCATATGCCCTCGTTATAGGAAGACCAGTTTCATGTTTTCCAGATCAACTTTCCCATTTTAGATGTATTTGGTAAAACCAATTATAATGGTTGACCAGGTTGCCAATATGACATCAGATTAATAAAATACATTCAAATTAGCACATAACTTTTAAACTTTAAAAAATGACTCAATAAATTAAAATACTTGAGCATTTCAGATTTTAGGATACCACGAACCAAGAACCAATTGTCAAAGCACAGAAACTTACCTAGTGAGGACACAAAGACAAGACCCAGGCCCACTCCCAGGGGTGCTCCCATGTTCAGAAACTTCTCACTGGGTGCACACATGGCCACAGTGGAGAGGCCTCCCACAATGCCGGCTGTATACCACGCTGCTCTGATGAGAAGAGGCCCCCCTAATATTGTCAGAGGAGCCACCACTGCACCCATCACACCTGGAGAAAGAGCAAGTGCTTGTTAAGTATTTATTAAATAGGAAGCTAAGGGAAAATGCCACTTCTAAAATGGGCCAACACGGTATATCTTATTGTTTAACCAATATAATTACAAAAAGTTTTCCCTTTAGGCCAGGTACAGTGGCTCACACCTATAATCTTACCACTGTGGGAGACTGAGGTAGGTAGGAGTGCAGGAGTTGGGGACTAGCCTGAGCAAGAGTGACACCCTGTCACAGCTACTTGGGAGGCTGAGGCAAGATCTCTTGAGGCCAAGAGTTTGAGGTTGCTCTGACATATGACGACACGGCACTCTACCCAGGCTGACAGAGTGAGACTCTGTCTCAAAAAAAAATTTTCCTTTTAGGTCATACTACCCTCAAAATTCTACATCAAAATCTGGGCTACTCAAATTCTATATCACATTAATTAACACTATTCCTAGTCAAACAGTTACAACTCACAAGCATAAATATTCATCTATGCTTTTACTGTCAAATCCCATGTAGATCACTATTTGGATCTTACCAAAAAAAATTTTTTTTTTATTTTGAGACAGAGTTTTACTTTGTCACCCTTGGTAGAGTGCTCTGGCATCACAGCTCACAGCAACCTCAACCCCATGGGCTCAATGATCATCTTGCCTCAGCTTCCCTAGTAGCTGGGATTACTACAACAATGCCTGGCTAATTTTTTTTCTATTTTTGAGATATGGTCTTGCTCTTGCTCAGGCTGGTCTCCAACTCCTGAGCTCAGGCAATCCACCTGCCTCAGCCTCCCAGAGTGCTAGGATAACAGGCGTGAACCACTGCACCCAGCCTTACCAGTTTTTACAACCATTGTGTAAAAACTGAGATAAAAAGGTTTAGAATAAATAACTCAAGGTCAAACCCTACTGCTGCCAGAAGGAAATAAAGTAAAAAAAAGAGAAAAAAGGTATAATCTTGAAATGTAGGAACTTCCAGGACATTGCTGTTACTTTCGTGATAAGGAATGCTATCACAGTAATTGTAGTTGTCAGTTATAAATTCTTCGTAAAATTATAATAAAGTATCGCTCATTTAATAAAGGTAGATGAAATTCCTTAATTAAAAATCTTAGATAAATCATTATTTCAGTGCTAAGCAGAACAATGTACCCTATCCTTAGTTTACCTCATAGACTAGGCACACACTGGTTGTTCAATACTTGCCTATCACTTTTGCAAGAGTCACATTTCTAGATCAAATATAAAGCATACTGTATCTCATGATGATGGACAATTTAAAAATGCTTTTTGTTATAGAAAATATATTGGCTAAAATTTTCTATTACATATGACTTTTCTATCAGAATTCCCATTAGTTTTGCATTTGACAGCACAATGTTCAGCAAACTTTTCTCTAACCTTAGAATTTTTAAAATTTTTTCTAAAGATATCAAATAAAAATTCTCAAGAGATGTTTATCAGATCAGAAATCATCCTGGTACTGGACAGAATACACAAAAGAAAATCTCTGCATAGACTGTTAGAGGAGACAAGTTCAACATTTGGGATGTCTGTGGTCTTAGTGTCAAATCAACTTTTCAGAGCAAAGTTCTGGTAATAAGGCAATTAGTAATGACTGAAGAAAATGAGGTTTCATTAAGCTATGTATAAACAATTACAACCAAAAGCCACCTAGAAGAGGTAGTATGCAAGGTTATTTAACAATTAAAAATAGAACTTACCAGAATGCAGCATCCAAGCAAGATGCTTTGGGCCTGGGCTTCGGTCATATGGTATTGACCGTACCAGTATTCCAGCTCCAATCATGGCAGCAAAGGTGGCACCAATTGTCTGAAAAGACACGTTAAGAAAAACTGATCATTATTCAAAACAAAAGAGCAAATTCGTAAGTTTCAAGTACGATTAGTTACTTCTAATAACGCAGTTTTAAAAAGGAGCATATTAACCTGAATCCTATTATTTTTCTGGCACATTAGAGGTCTTAGGTTTTTTCAAAATATTGACTAAGTTAGAAGGGTGCCCCCTACTGCCATATATAAGGTTTTGCAGACAGCTTCAAGTACATGACCTGAGCTTGGTCTGGCACCATGATCTTTTAACAATTCTACTCCTGTTAGATACAGGTGAAAAGAAAATTCTTTTAGAATCCCAGGATAATTACTCTTAATTAAAATATACATCTTGGTATGGGATAAACAGCACTTTAAAAATCAGTCACGACCTACTAGTTCGTATGTAGCACACTGAACTCCTTATTTGCTAAATGAAAACCTAATAAAAAAATCATAGCACATGAAGAGATGAAAAATAAGTTTACATGTCTATCCTTCCAGGTTTATGGCTGACTAGCTCCTCATTCCTCTTTTTTACCTATCTTAGGCTTCCACTGTTATAACATTTAAATGTTCCTTGGTATAAAAAGAATGTGTATAACGGAAGGATAGTGATGAACCATCTTCAAGAAATTTAAGACAGAGATTGTACACTTGGACAGAATCAGGCAGATTGTTTTGTCTGGCCAACTGTTAAAAAATCGACTGTGATCAATGCTTTTAGTTGACAGGCTTTCTTGAACTGTCAGTAATCCCCTGTGTGACATGCCAGGCCTCCTTGCTCATCTGTACTGTATGTCTGATGTATGGATATCAGACTGTTCAACCTGTGATGTGAAGTACAGGTAAAAAGAACAGCTGTTTGCTGAGATTAGGAAAACATTAATACAGAAAAGAACACTATGCTCCATTCCACCATTTTCCAATGCAGAAACAGTTACTAAAAACTACTTCACGAATCCACAACACAGTATTTTCAGGATATTTACAGAAATTATACCTCTTAATTTTAAGGTCCTTCAGGATTCATGATCCAGTCTCACATTTTGCCTTTTATTTTTCTACACTCTACATTCTTATATACTGGACTGGCGGGGCTGCGAACACACCTCGAAGTTTTATGCCTCCTTAACCCTGTCCATTGAGTCTAAGAACACCACCTTCCTATCTGGTTGACTAACTAAGAAATTGTCATCTTGTCTTGAAAGCTTTTTCTAGTAGGTACCTTGGCTGCTCAGTAACAGAGTCAGGTGCCTTCTCTGTTCCGAAAGCACGTGGGACAAACTTTAATATACCTGCATATGTATGTCTGTCATCTCCAAAAGGCAGTACCTTTATCTCTGTAGCACCTCTTTTTGGTCTCCCAATTACTTTAAGTATCCCTAAACAGTGGAGGAAGGTGACCTTTTGCCCACAGGGGCTTGAGGACATAGCCCAAGCATAAAACTTGCTTTTAGTCTCATTTTAGGGCCTCAATATTTAGGTACAATTTAATCTTTCATAATATTATGTTTTATTACAAAAGTATTGTTGACATTCCTAGTGAGAATGCACCCTACTTTTTCTGTGCCTTCACAAACCTCAGGGCTGGCTAGAAAATTCATGACAACCATTGGACAAGTATGATCCTAAGACTACAAAAGTGTCCAAATGGCTATGCTACCATACACTGGTTCTCCTTTTGGAAAGTACAATGTAGTGGAAATATTATGGGTTTGAGTTCTCTCTGTGGGAAATCGTAAACCCTCCCATCCCTTCTTTCCTTCCACTCACACACTCGTTGCTCTAGCTCAGGCTCTCATCATCCCTCACTTCAAATCCTACAAAAGTAAACCTGCTTCACATCTTTTTCATGTTAGTTCATAAAACTCAAATTAAAATCACTTTTACTCCCTGGTATCTTTGATAGCCTCTGACTGTTTAGGTACTCTCCTCAGCCTGGCAATCAGACATACCTATGTCTTCTTGGCACTCCAGGTCTCAAACAACTGAATCTCACTCTAAAGGCAAAGTCGCTTTTAAAATTAGGATTTCCTATCTCTTCTTTGTTCAACTTGTTTGGTAAAAATGGACTGCTCCTGTTTTCTTCTAAAATAAAACATGTCAGTTTTCAACAACCCTAAGGAAATGAATGTCTCCATCATAGAACTTCCCTAATAGTCCAAAACAAACTTGCAAATTAACTTTGCACTTTTACCTCTTACTGCACATCTTGTATACTTACTCCACTTCATCTCTTCTATCAGATTAAAAGAATATAGGATCTGTAACTGAAATCATATTCTAGTATTTACCAAAATAACAACTGATCAAGAAATATTTGATGAATATAAAATCTTGTACAAGGTCAAGAAGCGTAGGAATCATTGCAGCAACACTAGTCTAATTTTATTTATTTAATTAAATCATAGCTATGTACATTAATGCAATCATGGGGTACAATGTGCTGGTTTTATATACAATTTGAAATGTTTTCATCAAACTGGTTAACACAGCCTTCATGGTATTTTCTTAGTTATTGTGTTAAGAGATTTATATTCTACACCTAGTAAATTTCACATGTACCCTTGTAAGACGCACTGTAGGTGTGGTCCCACCAATTACTCCACTCATCTTCCCCTCCATTCCCCTTTCCCCTTCTTCTTGGGCTATAATTGGGTTATAGCTTTCATAAGAAAGCTATAAATTGGTTTCATAGTAAGACTGAGTCAACTGGATACTTTTTCTTCCATTCTTGAGATACTTTGCTAAGAATATGTTCCAGCTCCAACCATGTAAACATGTAAGAGATCAAGTCTCCAAAAATATGGAACTCTTCACGAATTTGTGTGTCATCCTTGTGCACGGGCCATGCTAGTCTTCTCTGTATTGTTCCAATTTTTGTATATGTGCTGCTGAAGCAAGCACTATTTTATTTTTTGACAAGAGTCTCATTCAGTTGCCCTAGGGTTGAAAGCCATGACATCACAGCTCACAGCAACCTCAAACTCTTGGACTCAAGTGATCCTCTTGCCTCAGCTTCCCAAGATGCTGGGACTACAGGCACCTGCCACAACACCTAGCTATTTTTAGAGGTGGGGTCTCGCTCTGGCTCAGGCTGGTCTCAAACCTGTGAGCTCACCTGCCTCGGCCTCCCACAGTGTTGGGATTATAGGCATGAATCACTACACCCAGCCACTAGTCTACTTTTTTTTTTGGCCAGGGATGGGTTTGAACCCGCCACCTCTGGCATATGGGGCTGGTTCCTTACTCCTTTGAGCCACAGGTGCCACCCCGTAGTCTACTTTTAAATAGCACAGAATGCTTAGGTATTTCCCTTTGGCCTCTAAGATAATTTTGTATTTGCTTTATTTTTTAGTAAATTGTTACAAAATAGAGGCTGTTTGTTAACTGCTGCTAGACAAGGAGGATGTTCCCATAAATTCAATTTCTAACTCCTTTGGTACTATTAGATCACAAATTTGGCAAAGAATAATAGCTGACTTATTTCAGAATGCACTTCCTAATAAGTCTCAGCTGAACTGATATAGGTTGAGTATCCCTTATCTAAAATGCTTGGGATCAGAAGTGTTTCAGATTTCAGGTTGTTTTTTCAGATCTGAAATATTTGCATTATACTTACCTGTTCAGTATCTCTAATCTGAAAATCAAAAATCCAAAATGCTCTAATGAGCATTTCCTTTGAGTGTTATGTGCTTTGAGTGTTTTGTTGGTGCTCAAAAAGTTGTGGATTTTGGAGCATTTTTCAGATTTTCAATTAGGGGTACTCACTGTAATTCATACATTTGAACAAAAACTTGTTCAACAGTAGTCTTTCCACTTCATACTTCTCCCTCCCAATATATTTCATCTAATCTTTGATCTTTAAACAACAAAGATAACAAAACAGCTGACTTACCACCCAAGAGCCTCTCATCATGAAGTTCATTATAGCAGGAGTTCTGCTTATTGCCACTGCAGACAAAGCTGTTAAACCAATACTTCCTGCTAAGTACATATAGGTAGAATGAATTCTATCCCTTACATACTGAGGCCAAATTCTGTAAGAAACACAACATGGTTAACTTATGAAATTATGGGTTTGCATTCTGGTTGAGTTATTCACCAGATGGGTGACCATGGGATAAATCATTTTATTACTCTAAGTCTTATTTCCTTTATCACGGAAATAATTATGCATACTTTATACACAGATGAAGACTAGACACAAAACATTCCAAAAGTGAGTAAGATAAGGAAGAAAATTGACCCTTTGTTTTAAAGGCTGAAATTAGGAACAATTTACTTACACGGCCTTTTCAACAGCTCCAATCTCATTAGACATTCCCAAGCCATAGTAGCATAATGCTCCAAGACCAACAGCTGCCCCTCCAGCAACAAACCATCTTCCCATTTGATCAACTGCAAAACACAGGAGGAAATACAGGTTAATACTGACATGTTTTGATTAAATTAATGTACTGATGGTAAGGTTGTCACAGTAAATTAAATCATATACTGTTTCTTCACAATGGCTATAATTAGTGCAAATGGACAAAAAGAAACAATCTCGAAGTAAGGGACCAATAGAAAGGGAAACCCTTCAAAGAAATATGTGATAAACAGGACAAAAAGGAAAGGACCATTGCTTAAGTTTTGATTTCACCCCTTCTGAGGTGGCAGTATATCTGGACACGTGGAAATCCTTATGTGATATACATTTACTTTATTAATAAAAAGTTGGGGTATGTTCTTATGACATACTTAAAACAAAAAATGAGAAGGAAAATGTGAACAGTCATACCACACTGTGTCCAAAGCGGTATTAGCAAAGATGATGCTTTACGTGGAGGGTCAAAAAGAAAAAAGAATCAAAAAATAAAAATGCTGTTTATGCAGCAGAATCAAGAAGAGGATGTGTTTGGGACACTTAATTCTTAATCTGAAACATCCGCAGATAGTACACGCTTGAAAGAAGACTTGACATCAGTCTTCTGCTGCGGCCTGCTGGGTGTTTTTGCCACCACTGCCTGTCCTGCTTAACAGCCTACTCGTCCCAGGGCCCACAGTCTGGCCCTCCAACACTCTGAGGGACAGTGAACTGGCCCCTTGTTTAAAAAGTTTGAGGACCCCTGCTCTACATACTTCAAATGAAGTTCAATAAATCATCCCTTTCAAACTGGCATATTATCTAATAATCCTTTTCTCTGAAAAAAAGGAAAGTAATCCTTCATGTTTACATGGATGGAACTGGATAATACATACTTTCACAGACAACCTAGAGATAGATGCCCAGCCGCATCTGTTCCTAACCTGCTCATGGTGGCCCTCACCAGTAAGTTCCTCAAACAGCATCTGAAGTGGCTCTCAACCCCCGGCCATGGCACCAAGCTGTCTCTTGCCATTTGTGACTATCAAGCGACCTGGCCCTCACAGAGGCAGCACAATGGACAGCAAGCATTGGAGCAGAGGCCATACAGGGATAATGGCAATTTCCATGAATAATTCTTAGTTCAGTCAATGAGCCAATAAACTTTATATTCTACCATAAGTTCAAGGAAATTTTAAGCTGGCTGAAAATCACGTGGCTAGTTGATATGTAATTAATTCCAGACACAACCGCTATCCTGGGAGAATTTGTCATTTAGGTACTCTCTTTGTACATGCTGTCATTCCAGTGTTCAAAATTAATTAATACATTTCCATTAGGTCCCCAGACTATCACCATACAAATATTTTTACTTGAAGAGTGACTATTCTATCGCTTTAGTCTATTGAATACACACAATGCACACAGAATAAATATACATATGTTTGTATATACACACATATACATACATGTAATCTGCATAGCTGCTGTGATGGGTTTTTATGAAGTTGTGACTATAACTTTCCACAAGGAAACAATTTAAGTGACTATTTTCTTAATTCTTCCAAGGATAATGCTCTGGAGAGATGAGCTAATTTATTTCATTCAAAAGATATCTTTGAGAGTGAGTGCTATTCCCTTTCAAATCCAAAATTGATACTACATCTCATTGTTAATCTTTATTAATCTTATGAGATTAATATCATTATTAATCTTTCTTCAGTATATAAAATATATTTAAAGCCTACATTTCTGCATATTCTTTTATAGTTCTTTAAATATTACTAAAAATTAAAACTTGAAATTTCAGAAAATTATGCTGGTTTTTATTTTTTCACACTGTAATTCAATATGAATATGACTAAAGTATGAGATCAAACAATTATATTCGTTTTCTTGAAAACATTTTTATTACTGCCAAGAAAGAAACCCATTAAAGTTTAGGTTCACAAATGAATGTATTTTCCAATCACAAGCACATATTTCTTGTCACATTTTATTCAAAGCATTATGTTTTCCATCAAAATATCTTTATTATAACTTTAATGACTAGAATATTATCCAGCAATGTTTTCGTTAAGTGGCTATAGAAAACATTGCTTGCATTATTTTTATTTTTCATAAAGGAAATGCATTAAAAGTTAATGAGATAGTCTGGTGAAATTCAAGTCATAAAATGATACCTAACATGTTTTCACTAAAAATCATCGCAAGCTTGGGTTGTGATGTATTCTATATCCTACCAGGGCCTATGGTGCCAAGGAAAGGAAAAAACAAACAAACTCCCAGGAGAAAAATGTCACATTTTTATTGAAGAAATAAAAGAAGATAATTTCTGAAGGCAGAAAATCTGATTACCCTGATGGTTAAATCCTTGAAAGAGAAGAGGAAGCACCCACAGACCAGTGGCCTGTTTATTAGCTGTATCTTTTTTTTTCTGAGACAGAGTATCTTCCCCAAAGCGTGCACATTTTGACGACATACAAATGTATGCTACGTGTCTGGGAATATTTTGTTAAAAAGCACTAAGTGGCTATTAAGAAAGATAAAATACTGTTTGCATAGTTATATTCATCAAAATGAAAAATAAAAACTAAAAATAAATAAAATTTAAAAAGCAAAATAGAGGTCTTGCAGATCTCACATAAGATTTCTACTCAAGCTAATGCCAAGATTTATTCTGAAAGTGAATCAGTATATCTACATTTAAATACAAATAACATAGTAGGTTTTTTTAAGTGGCAATAACATTGGTCTTTTCACTTAGACATACTTCAGAAATAGGGCTCTACATCCCTTAACATGGAAAGATTGTGTACTTTTCTGTGTGAACTGCAATAAACAATAGAACTATGAATAATCATAAACCATAATTCCTGAGCTATTTGCATCATTACCAAGTAGGAGATTCATGGCCAAAATCAGCAATGATTATCTCTTTATAATTGATCACAGCCTCAGAAAAATATCTATTATTATAAGCACCACATAAATCATTTGCAATTCAACATATTTTTTTAAAAAGAAGTGAGATGTGGTAGAGGGAGAAAGGAAAGGAAGAAAAAAGACTGATTTAAAGAACACAAATTTATTAAGAGTTTAGTAAGTGCACAAAGTCAGTTGTATTTCTTGAAGCTAAAAAAAAGAGTTTAGTAAGTAGATATGTCAATTTTTCTTCATGCATATTTCTCAAAGATAAAGGCAAATTTACGTGTGAAATCTGAGTGAAAAATTCTTCAAAGCATCCAATATATTAAGTGTCTTCTCTATCAAAAATTTTAAGACTTCAAAATTCAAACGTTGTGAAGTAAAAGAAAGATACAGTTGGCAGAGTTCAGTGGCTCACGCCTATAATCCTAGCACTCTGGGAGGTTGAAGCAGGAGGATCCCTTGTGCTCAAGAGCTCAAGCCCAGCCTGAGCAAGAGCTGGACCCCATCTCTACTAAAAATAGAAAAACTAGCCGGGCATTGTGCAGGTGCCTGTAGTCCCAGCTACTTGGGAGGCTGACAGGAGGATCGCTTGAGCCCAGGAGTTTGTGCTTGTGAGCTAGGTTGATGCCAGGGCACTCTAGCCTGGGTGACAGTGTGAGATCGTCTCTAAGGAAAGACAGGAGGGAAGAGTTATTCTGAAAATTTATGTTAATGACATATATTTCTTTTTATGTAAACAAACCAAATAGATCTTTTGTCCCATATTTCCACTTTATTATGTACCTTGTCTTTAACTATTTAAGAACTCCCAAAATGAAACGTTTGCTTATAATACATGTTAGAAATATTTTTTTCAAAGTTTATGTAGTTTGCACTTTTGGCTTTCTTTACTGTTTATAGCATACAGAAGTCATAACTTTTTATGTAATAAAATTCACTGTTTTTTTTATTTATGGTTTTTGAATTTTGTATCGTGCCTAAGCTTCCCTGAATCTAAAATTGCATTTAAAAACTTATTTTTCTCTTAGCTGGTATGGTTTTATTTTAATGCTTAAATCTTCTAGAATTAATTTTATTTCTTCCAAATTACTTACATATTGTCATTACTATCAACTGGCATATTTATTATTTCCCCTGTGATACAGAATATTAATGTAATGATACGTAAATCTCCAACATGTAGCTTGGGTCTCTTCCTGGACACGTTCTGATGGAAATAGTTCAAACATTGCTGCTTTCTAAGATTTCATTCTCTGTATAGGGTACTTTTAATTCCTCTTTTTTACTAATTTGATGACTATATTCACAGATTTTTTTTTCTGGGTATATTTTAGGAACATTCTTCAAGCTCCAAAAAATTCCTTTAAATATTTTGACTAAAATTGTACTTTTAATATCCCAGAACATAATTTGTCTTTCTACTAATCTAAATCATCTTTCTTATCTCAGTAAATTTAGAAGCATTTGTCTTACGAATGCTACGTATTTCTTCCTTAATCCATTGATATATTTTTACCTTCTAAGTTGCTAAGTTAAATAGGCTTTTTTTCTTCCTAACTGATGATTTCTTGATTATAGGGAGATACTTATTTTTTAATAACAGTTTTATGACTGTCTTACTGCAGTAAGATCATCACTCACTATCTCTAATCGTGTCTCAGCTGGACGTGGGCACCTGCATAACACAAGCATTTCCTCTAATGACTGTGGTATTTTTGCCTTCTCCTTTCCATAATTATGAAAATTATAATTATAACTTTTTTCCATCTCAGACCTAATAGCACTGAATCATACTGCTTAAAAAATGCATTCTGAAATAATGGTAATAAAGGGCATTCCTTTAGCCTTTACTCTTAAGAATTATGATAGCTTTAGACTAGGCACTTTGAAAGAAAAGAAAAGTAAAGATTTATCAGACATGTATATTATTAAAAAAGAAAACAGGGCACTGGCAAAATAGTGCCATTATGTTCATACTTTCTCTTGCCACAAATAATTACTATCATAAGGAGTAACTAAAGATTTGGATTTTTTTTTTTAGATTTATACTTAAACCAAATAAATGGTGCATTTTCATAATATAGTCAATATATTAAAAATGTTTTAAGAAGCCTCCTTCCAAAATTCTAACAAAACCAGTTCATTACATTATCCGATTATTAAAATCCATTACTTTAAACTTTACCTATATGTTTAGGCTTCTAAACAGTTTTAGTTTTTTAAGATATTATTAATTTCAAGCTTTCTTACTATTCTAAAAAATATATATGTATAGTACATATATACATAGCTGCTATTGTGACATCTAACACCTGGAGCAAACGTCTCCCCTCTGAGCTCATGTGGCACCAGTGGTACACCATGACTTCATTTTAGTAGAACTCTGATGCTATTATTCAATTATTACATAAGTAATCTATGCTGATTACAGAAAAGTTAGAAAATATAGATTTGCACAAGGAAAATAAAAAGAAATACCACTACTTGGAAAAACAACTTAATTTTGGTAAATATCTCCCAAACTTTAGACAGAATTATTCAATGTTTGTAAATTACCCATGAGCAGATGGCTAGTAATTTGTATTTTTGCATATTTTTGCTTTATGCCACATAAAATAAAAATATTCTTTTTAGGACACAATTATGATAGATATGATGGCATGCACTAAGCAAAATATAACAGTTTTCTCTCATAATGTATAGCGATAGTAACAAAATAAAATCCATTCTGGATGTCTCAGACCATGAAATTATCGAATTGAGAAGCTAATTTTATAGAATTGCTAAAACATAAAGTAGGTCAGACTGGTTCCTATCGTCCAGCCTCCTAACCTTTCTTCCAGATTTGGCCATATGACTGTTTGTTCCCAAATGATGTTTTATGTAATACAAAAAGAAAAAGGGAAAGGAAAAGAAGGATCTAAGTTCCAAACATGATATGCCTACAGATATGGTCTTTATTAAAATTATTAATGTAAATACTCATTAATAAAGTTATTAATGTAAATATTCATTTACTAAAAGGAAGATGGAAGGCTATGTGTAATATGAGTGTGCTTACTACATTATAAATTCCAAGATTGAAGATGAAGCTCTCAAATGTATGAATTTATTAATAAATCTTTTCATTTTTTAAAATGTTGAATTAAAGAAAAATTATGACATGCTGCTATGATTTGAATGTGTTCCCTAAACATTCATGATAATTCTAATCTTAAAGAGTTTGAAAAAAAAAAAAAGGCTCAGCAGTTTGTCACAAATCCTATCTGGATCCAGATTGAGATAAACTTGCACTGAGAAACAGGACTTCTCTTGGGGAGAGTCTTACTCTCTCCTATGTGCCTGAGATTTCAGGCTTCAATAACTGACAGGTTTCAGGTATTAGTTACAGTGTAATCTCCTGAAGACAGATTTTATCAGTGATGAACATTCACTGAGACATCATTATTTATAATCCATTAAAAATCAAAGATATAATGAAACAAATGGGAATTTTCAATATGATTTTCAAAATAGCCCTCTGGACACATTCCTGGCTCCTCGGTGTTTAGCGTATCAGCAAATCATGACAGTGCATTGTAACAACAGCATGGAACAGTTGTCACCATGGCAGCATGAACACGACACTTGTGTGGGAGAGAATCCATGCCAGTGCCACCTGCCCTCCACTGCCCTGCCATTGGCTCTGTCCAGTGACTGCTTTCCCTGGCCACCACAGGGCAAACCACAAATGTTGGCAACAGTATCAGGCAGGTGGGATTCAGCCCACCCTAAGGTGGATTATCTTGGAGTGAAGAAAGATGAACATTGGGCTGTGCCTTGGAACACTTCTGTACACACACAGGACCAACAAACAGCCACTCATAAAGAGTCTTCTGTTCTTAAAAAAGCAGGAAATCATTCACTCAACAAATCAGCACAGATGGATTCTGTTGCTTTCCTAAGATGTCTATTTAAGAGCAGCTGCACGTAGCAGGGGACAGTCAGTCATGCAGTCGGGTTGGCCTGAGAGATGTCACCAACTCTGAAGTCAGCCTCGACATCACAGCCGTACAGCTAATTTTCAAAATAGCACTTCTTTGGGCTAAGAACTAAAATGAAGAAATTATTTATAGAGAAAAATAAATACATAAATTTTTATTCATATCTATTCTTATCTCCAAGAATATAAAGTTGTTCATTGGTATTCACAGGGAATTGGTTCTAGGACCCCTGCAGGGACCAAAATCCAAAGATGCTCCTGCTCAAGTCCCGATACAAAATGGCATAGTAACTCATCACTCACAAAAACTGATTCAAGATGGATAAAAAGTTTAAATCTAAGGCATGCAACAATTAAAAAGCTTCAAAGAAAGTGTGAGGAAAATACTTGAAGATATCAGCCTGGGGAAAGATTTTATGAAGAAGACTTCTGTGGCAATTACAATAACAACAAAAATAAATAAATGGGATTTAATTAAACTGAAAAGCTTCTGTACACTAAGGAAATAGCAACCAAAACAAACAGACAACCTTCAGAATGGGAAAAGATACTTGTATGTTATGAATCCAACAAAAGCTTGATAACTAGGATCTACATAGAACTCAAATTAATCAACAAGAAAAAGAGCCAACAATCCCATATATCACTGGGCAAGAGATGTGAATAGAACCTTCTGTAAGGAAGATGGATGGCTAACAAACATGTGAAAAAATGCTCATCATCCCTAATCATCAGAGAAATGCAAATCAAAACCACCCTGAGATATCACCTAACCCCCGTGAGAATGACCCACATCACAAATCTCAAAGCTACAGATGCTGGCATGGATGTGGAGAGAGGGCAACTAATTTTACTCTGCTGGTGGGACTGCAAACTAATACAGCCTTTTAAGAAGGCAGTATGGAGAACCCTCAAGGAACTCAAGTTAGACCTCCCATTTGATCCTCCAATCTCATTGCTAGGCATCTCCCCAGAACGGAAAAAGAAATCCTTTTATCATAAGGATATTTGCATTATACTGTACATGGAGGCTCAATTTATAATCACCAAACTGTGGTAACAACCTAAATGCCCAGGAATGGATTAACAAGCTGTGGTATATATATATATATATATACCATGGAATATTATTCAGCCATTAAAAGAGATGGAGACTTTAGATCTTTTGTATTAACCTGGATGGAAGTGGAACACACTTTTCTTAATAAAGCATCACAAGAATGGAGAAGCAAGAATTCAGTGTACTCTATTCTAATATAAAGGCAGTAGATGATGGGTGGGATGGGGGAACGAGGGAGTGGGGAGAGGGGAGGAGGGAGAGTAATTGGGGGCCACAGGGATGGCACACCTCTTGGAGACAGGACACAATTATAAGAGGGACTTTATCTAAAAAATGCAATCAGTGTAACCTTTGTACCCTCAATGAATCCCAAACAACAAATAAAATAAAATGAAATAAAATGTCATATATTTTCATATCACTTATACCACATCCTCCTGTATGCCTTAAACCCTCTCTAGATTACTTGTTATACCTAAAACAGTGCCTACACATCACTCACTTACATGGCTTCAAGAAGGCAAGTTTTACTTTTTGAAACGTCATGAAACTTCTTTTGTCTGAATATTTTCAATCCTCGGTTGAATCCACAGATGCAGAAACCAAGGATGTGAAGGGCTGTCTATACTTTAAACCATCACTATGTTACTTATAATACCTACTACAATGTAAATGCTATGTAAGTAGTTGTTACAGTGTATTATATCTTTATTTGTATTATTTTTACTATATTTTTGAAGGTATTTTTGTCTTGCACATGGTTGAATTCACAGATACAGGATCTATGGGTTATGAAAGGCCAACTCTACTTCTCTGCATATCTGAAAAGAAGAAAAGAGGATCTGAGAAGGGTTAGGATACTGGGCTATAACAGGGAATCACTGGGAAGTTTGAGAGAAATAAACCAAAAATGTAACTCACCAACTTAACTGTGTGGCCAAAGGCCATCCCAATCTTCCTCGATCTCTTTAAATTAAATAAGTACAAGTGGAATGTAAAGGCAGTATGATTTTAACATATTCACTTCTTGAAATCAAAATGACATAAAAAGATACCACTTATTACTATATATTTGGTAATTTTAATTTACAAAAGATTAATAGGAGGTACCAAAACATAATGCAAATAAAACATGTACTCTATCAATTGTTTTAAAGAACTTCAAGTTAGAATTAGAATTTCATCCTTCACGCGCAATGTTGTTCCATTAAATGCCACAAGGTTCTTGGTTCTCTTTTCTGCTGCTGGAAACAGCAATTCCAAAAAGAATAATGGACTCCGTTTAGTTTTCACATATGCCACATAGTGGCTGGAAAGCTTAGAGAAATGCATCTCTGAACAGATAACGACGTCTGGAGCTGCACGTACTGAACGGAAGGAAATACACCAGACGCTAGCAAGCAGGCTCTGTGAGTGTGGGAACTTTGCTTTAGGTTTGATTGTTAACACTCACATTTTCTGTATTTTACAAAATGGCCATAGCAAGTATGCATTAATTTTAAATGAGATAGGCGCACTAACTTAGAAACATCAATGACACATGGGTTTAAAACATGCCTAGTAGATGTCCTTCTTCTGCTGACAATGGAGAGGGAAAAAAGCCAATAGATGTTGAGAATCGTCCCCTTCATCATCTTTG
The DNA here is from genome assembly GCA_963574575.1 of Galagoides demidoff. Taxonomy (NCBI): domain Eukaryota; kingdom Metazoa; phylum Chordata; class Mammalia; order Primates; family Galagidae; genus Galagoides; species Galagoides demidoff. Next base: position 30,613 of record CAUYQV010188704.1, read on the forward strand.
TGACTCCAATGGAAAACACTTAAACATGCACATAAACAACAGCTGCCCACTAGGGACGGTTGTCTATTAAGGCCTTATTCAAATACAAAGATTTCCAAGTAGTTATGAAATGGGTTCTAAAGAAATTCCCACCATTTTGAAACTCAAGGCTTCTCTTTTTAGCTGTCACTTTGCAGCTCCCCACTGAGACATTGTGCAGCAACAACAACCACAAAAAACAGTCTTCTGAACCCCTAGGCGCTGCCTGTCAGCGCAGCCTGCGAGGGCAGCAACAGGGCTGACACTAAAGGGCACCGACACCAGGGGTGCCAGAGCAGAGAATGGGCCAGAAATAAGAAACACAAAGCTCCAGGGGTGAGAGCTTACAGCCTGCAAGTCAGTGGGATGGGCATTCAGGAGAAAGCCCACTTCCTTGGACTGCAACAAACTAAACTGTAAATGAAAAATTGAATGAAAACTTTCCTGATGGATTGACTAGGCGCAGAACCAAGACAGCATGGAATAACTGTTTATTCCTTTGGACAACTTTATCTGCTTTTAAACAGACACAAGTCTGCAACTACCAGTAGCCAACTTTTTGTATTTTTGTTCTCCTTTCTAGGGTCAGAGTGCTGGAGCCTCTGCTTACGGGACACAGCCCTGACAGGAGGGCTCCAGTTAAGGCCAGGGCCCTGGGACTCTCCCAGGAAACAGCAGGTCTGGAGAAACTGCTGCTCTGTGTAGGAACTTACAATTCATAAAGATAGTAGCTAAAATGGCCTGCTCTAGGGTTATGCAGACTCAGGTTTGAATCCCACATCCAAGTCCACCTCGCCTGCAAAGTGAGAAAAGTAATGCCCTCCCTCCCCCATACATTTGTTCTGAAGATTGAAGTGATAGAGTCTGCACCTTAATAAGTGCTGAAAGAAATGTTGATAGTTCTTATTAAAAGAATCATAAATCAGGTTTCCAGTATTCTTTGATGCAGGTAGATGCTCTTGTTTTTTTCAAGAAATACTTCTGGACTTTGAAGCATAGTCAGGAGCATTTGACTTGCAATATACATCAGACTTCTTCTGCTGGTGCACAGAAATGGTCTCTCTCTCTCCCTGTCTGACCACTGCCTGTCTTCCTGTCTCTTAGTACCATTTTTCCCTGAAACCAGACACAGAACTAGAATGTTCTTCCCCCAAGGTGAGTCAGGGAAACCAGAGCCATTTTTACCTAAAACTAGTCATAAAACCTAAAAATATTACTCTAACTTTCTCACCACCTTCCTGTGTAAGAACTGGCCAGAAAGAAACTATCTGACCTACCTTGTTTGACTGCAGATCATGAGACTCCCATTCCAGAGCATCCTGCCCCACACCCAGGAGGAAGGATGCTGCTCCAAGCGGCCAAGAAGAATCCAGACAGGCCGAGAGGTCTCCCCACTCAGTCTGTTAGCACTAGATCAAAATCTTTTGCCCAATTGAATTTCTACTCAGGTGCCCACTCTTCATCAAACCTAACTATAAAAATAGACAGTTTACTCTGAATCTCTGGGTCTTCACTCTGAAGGTTCCTGTGTCACACAAAATTTTGATTAAATAAGCCTGTTATGTTTTTTTTCATCAGCATTAGCCATCACCCTTATGATGGCTATGAGAGTTATCATTCCTTATTGCCCCTACAGCTCAAAAATTTTGTTGTGAAAATTCATTTATATTTTAAAGAACCATCTGAAAAAGTAGTTTTGAATAAAATGAAGGTATTTCAAGAAAAATTTGGAAAAAATGTGCCATTGATATGAAAGTAATAACCGAAGACTTGATGGCTTACAGTCGTATTACTGTGTTACCACTAAGGAATTTTCTATACTTTGAAGACTATGCAAATGCCTATAATCCTGGAGGGCTTAAAACTTCTTGATATGTGAGGTGAAAAATTTTTCAAGTTTATTATATACAACAGTGTAGTTTTATTCCTAGAATGATTCTAGGTAACTCATGGCAAACATTTTTTCTTAATTTCTTTCCATTACAGACAGTTTTCTTGAAATTCCAGACATTACAAAAGTCTAATTCTTTGGGTAACCATGACATTTGTGTATTTCCAGCTTTCTTACTTTCTTACAATTCAACCATTTATAATTGCAAAAGTTCCTCTGACAATTGAATAGATTACTTTTATGTGCTTCTTTAGGACAATACATTGTTATTTTTGTAAATGGCCAAAGAAATGGAAATTAGATTGCTAAATAGCAATGTAGCTTATCTTTTAAGAACTTAGTAATAGATTGATTCATGAATCATGTTTTTATAATGTTATTATTATACTGTAAAATAAAAAAAATGTTCTTCCTATCCTTAACTCCTTCCTTTAAAAAAATCATAGGAGTATATGTATTCAATTGAATAATTATTACTCTCCAATATTCTCTGTTCCCATGTGTGAGGATATATGACAAATATTTATACACCATTAAGTTGCTACCAATCTGTAGGTTTTAGAATAGTTAATAGATTAATTGCTAAGTAGTAATACACAAACATATATTCTGTATAACAAGTGGAATAATAACAAAAGTTGATATTCCAAAACTATAGAGCATTTAAAAGTATTTTAGCAATTGACTATTGTGTGCTGGTATAGCTAAAATATTATTGAGAAAAGTAGGATGCATTCATATAAAAATAATATTACAAAAGTATGTATGTGTGCATACATGTGTGTGTTTACCAAATAACAGAATGGAGCAGAAATTCAGACTTGGGAAGATATGGTAGGCAGAATTGTAGGATGTCACATCCCAGGATATATTTCCCAGGATGGGACTTTAAATATAATGATATATCATGCCTGCCACTTTGATACCTTATAAATGTAAATGTAATTATGCAGATGTGATTAAGGTTATTAATCAGTTGACTGAGTTAATCAATATGAGATTTTCTGGGTGATCCTGACTTAATCCCAAGACCCCCTTAAAAGTAGAAAGTTATGTGAAGTAAAATAAAACCCTAAGCACCAAAGCTGAAAAAATGGACCCCTTCTCAGCCAAGGCAACCCCAGAAAAACCTTAAAACTGTGTTATTGGACATTAGGAGAAGGGAAGTCAGACACACCTCATTATATCCTCTCCCTTTTAGAATTACTCCTTGTGTCAATAAGATACCAAATCATTAACAGGATCTAAGGCCATGCAGGGCCAAGTTTAAATCACCTGCAGAACATCAATTTGCTCAAGAGATCACTTCAGCCAGGTATATGTCTGGTACCTTGTCTCTGATTAGCAGACTTCTTTATCTTAACTTAAAGTATTCTGAGCCTTTAGACAAAGCTTTATTTCTTTAACCAATTACAAATAAAAGAATCTATGAACCCACAGATAACTTTAAGCCCCACCACTTATGTCCTGCCTTTTTGGGCCAAACCAGCATATACCTTCCACACGTTGATTTATTGTTTATGTGTAATTCCTGTCCCCATGATGTATAAAACCAAACAGTATGTGCCATATATGTGTCTTAGGACCACAGGCCAGTAGTCACACATGTTCAGCTCAGACTAAACTTCTTTCAATTATTTTCCAGGGTTTTTTTTTTTTTTCTGTTAACAGTTTTGCCTACTTCTGGCAGAAGGGGATCAGAGAGACTCAAAGCATAGGAAGGATTTGGTGGACCTTTGCTGGCTTCCAAGATGCAGGGGACACATGCCAGAACCAGGGACAGGTCTCTAATAGCTGAGAACAACCCCAATCACCAGTCAGCAAGAAAAAAGTAACCTTGGTCCTATAATCCCAAAACTGAATGCTGCCAACAACCTACGTGAGATTGGAGGTTAATATTTCCCAGAGCCTCCTGTGAGAACCCGGTGGCCAAAACCTCCATAAGAGCTGACCCTGCCAGACTCAGGCCCACAGAGCTATGAGGACATAAATAGGCATTGCTTAAAGCCACTAAATCTATGAGTTTTGCTGTGCTGCAACAGAAAATGTGCATAGAAATACTTTATGTAGTGCCTGAAAAATCTGCAATGCAATAATAATCTATAGGTTAAGCAATTTGTATAAATGTCAGAAATCACCTAGAACAATGCCTAACACATTATTATTACATATCAATTCTCAAAAAACAAAAACCTAATAAAAAGTGACCACATCATAATTAACATAATAGTCACTAAGAGCAAGATGAACAAGTGGTGCTGGATATAGAACTTAACCTATACCAGGTTTTAACCCAACTCTACTGCCAAGCAGGCAATCCACATAGCCTGTCTGTGCCTCAGTTTCTTCTGATAAAGGAATTAAGTATACTAAATTACTTCCAATAATTGATGAAGATAAAACCAAGTCTCAGGGCTCTGAAAGCACCACTGCTGGGCCACCCAGGCTCCTGTGCCCATTCAGGGTGCTGGCACTGGGCTGCACTCCTGGGCCCGGCTGGCCCCAGCAGCCCTTTGGGGCGGGCATACTACCCAGCTGTTCATTTTCATCACCATGTCTGAGCAGAAAGAAAAGGAGGCTGCTGCCTGACCTGTATGGGCCTACCCCAAACCCTCTCTGCTCAATATGAAACTTGTATTATTTCTTTCTTTTTTTTGAGACAGAGCCTCAAGCTGTTGCCCTGGGTAGAATGTCATGGCATCATGACTCACAGCAACCTCCAACTCCTGGGCTCAAGTGAGTCTCCTGCTTCTACCTCCCAAGTAGCTGGGACTACAGGTGCCCACCACAACACCTGGCTATTTTTTGGTTGCAGCCGTCATTGTTGTTTGGCAGGCCCCGGGCTGGATTCGCACCTGCCACCTTTGGTGTATGTGGCTGGCACCTTAGCCACTTGAGCCACAGGCACCGAGCCATATTATTTCTTCAATAAGAAATACCAGAGTTCCCACACACCCTGATTTGAAGTGTCAACTCAGTTTTTATTAGAGAAACAATAAGGAACTATTAAAAAACAAAAGATTAAATGAATCCTGTGTACAAAGCATTTAGTAGTGGTCATGGTGAGTGTCCAACAAGTTTTAGAAATTCTCTCAGCTGCTGCAGGCTGCTTTGGTCTCCTCCTGGAAGTGTATAATGTGTGTGTGTGTTCACATGTATGCCTGTGTGTGTAGCATGTCTTCCCAATACTTATACCTCCTTTCTTGGGGTGAGCTCAACGTTATTAAAATTGAATTCTACCCAAGGCCTCAGGGGTTTCCAATCTGAAAGCCAGAGCCCAGGTGTCAATTCAGACACATCTGTAAGCAGTTGGGATAAAGTAATTATTTATATTTGATGATCATTACTTATCCATTATTGTGCAGATGTTTTATTAATAAATTGCTTTTTTATGTAATCATAATTTTAAATATTAATTAATAATTAAATCATGAATTTATAAACATCTGAATATTTTCTGATTATTATAAAAATATATCTACCATGTTCAAGACGCATTTCTAAATCATGGGGGTTATAAGGGTGAGAACATAATCCACAAAAACCTGAAAAGTTACTGAAGGTACGAGAATATAGCTACACAAGGGATAGAGCCTTTACCTTGGAGTCAGAGTGACAAGATCACTCTTCATGAACTCTTGCATTAGTCATCCAACATCTGCTCCAAATGAAAATGCATACTTTATCAAAAACTTTGCTAGTATCCTTGGAATGTTAAAGAGAAAAACAAATTAAGACTCTTTCATCCATGGGGAAAAAGTGACATACAATTTTAAAATGTTACTCTCATAAATTATGTAGCATCTATGTGACTTCTAAACTTCTAAATATTTGTTACCATCAAATATTTATAAAGATTAATATTATTAAGTAAAATAATTCTCATGCTGATTCCAAGCAGGTCAAATCACACAAATTCAGTAATTTTGCAACTCCCTCCATAGACTCTTTAAGATTCATTAAAATTGAAAAACAGTATAAAATATAAAATGCACAATAATTTGTCTTTGGTAGAGAAAAATCCATTTATACAGACTATACAAATTTTATGCAATCTTCTAGTGGAATAGTAAAACAAAAAGTGAAAATTTTGATCGGAACATGGGAGCACACGACTAAAATTGCTTAAAGGAATCAAACTGATAAATTGCAAATAACCAAGTAGAAGTGGTAGTTACACAATAGAAGAAAAGAGGAAAATAAAAATCAGCACTGAAATTATTTCCTGGCTTAAGCCCAATAACAGCCTATCCTTAAAATATTTATTCACAATAGATATTTTTTGTACTCTAAGGAAAGAAACTGTGATCTGCAATTCTATAGCTCTGTTCTTTATAATTAGACTTCCTAACAGCCAATCAAAAATGTAAACAAATTAAGTTTTTCTTTGACTATTGTGCAGCCTTTGAGCCTTCCAAAATAATGAGCAAATTAGGATTTTAATGTATCATGCCAAAAATAAGACAGACATTTTTACAGACAAATGTCTGGTTTTGTGAACCCACGTGAAAAGTAAATGAACCAGAGTGGAATCATTCAGAAATGATGAAAGATGAAATAAAACTTGAAAGACAAAGATGCGAGAGACAGAGAATTGAGAGGCAAAGATGGGATCAGGAGATCTGGAGCATTTTTCTCTATCACCAGCCTGAGTGCTGGAACAGTGTTATTTTTAAGGACGCAGTACAAAGTTGTTTTTCAAAGAAGTAAGACACATTTTCAACTTAATTATGAGAAGAGAAACAGGCACAAATCCCCAGGTAAACATAATCTATTATTATTGTGTGACCTCTAAAATATGGGCAATACTATATATATCTACCAAATTAGCTGGAAAATGTGCATGACTGCTTTGAAGTGCAGATGTAAAGTTAAAAGCAAAAGTTTAAAGGAAAACATGTTTTTCTTCTGCTGGGTTAAAAGTTGAAGCTTAGAGAAAATATGTTGTTATCTGTTGAGGAGGGTCAGTAGAAGGGGGTTTGTCCCCTGGACTTTCTTGCAAGCCACAGGGGCCCTGCCACCTCACAGTTCACACTTTACAGTCTGGCATAAGGCAATACTTCTAAAGACTCAACAAAAAAAATGCAATTTTAAAAACTGATTTTATTTTTTATGCTGAAAATGTTCTAATAACCACCATCAAATGATCTGAATAAATGAAGAAAAATAACAAGAACCATTTTCACATAGACAGCAACCATACACTTTTATATAATGTGATCATTATCTAAATACCTATCTACTTTATATAAACCAAGACAAAATTCAGTAACTTTTTATTCTCTCTGATGTATGGATATAAAAACTGTAGTTCAGTTACAATAAACGCACCAATTTGGTACCTCAATCCGATTTTCTAAAACCTCATTTAATAATGAGGGTGCTCAGACAGCAACAGCTGCTACCCGCTGTATTGAGATGCCTCTGACTTGCGGGGTCTCCTCCGTCCTTTACTTTGTTATGTGTACCCTTCACAAAACAACTGCCTCAGTTACTTTTCCTAGGCAGCTTTCTCAAGCAGCAGATTCTGTTTAGAGCTTCCAAACAAATGTTCAGGCTTTCCATCCTTAGTTTTTACTTAATAGCTCCTGACAAATGTGTATTCAGTTATGTTGGCAACCATTCGAAATTGTAGATCCATAAAAATGTAAATATAACCTCTTCCGAAAACAAATCACTTCATTATTGTAAACGACAGAGGCAATTTATGTTCTGACAAATATTCAATTTAAGTACCCAAATTAGTAAACCTAGGAAAATATAACTGTAACTTCATATACAAAGCAATCGGAAGCCATTGGCTTGTATATGAGAGAGGCAATTTGTGTTATCAAAAATGTAAATGGTGAGCAATGGCAGAAAGAATTAAAGTTATCATCCAGGCTGTGTCAGCCTGAACAACTTCAGCCTTTCTGTTTTGTCTACTGTTGTCATGGGGTTGACTTATCACACTTTTGTCAAATTAATATTTTCTCATAATAGAGAATAGCAATAAAGAGCATATTTAATAAGCTCTTTAACATCAACAAAGCATGCATATTCATTTGATTTTTTAAATCATAAATGGTATACTTTCATGAAAAAATTTAATCATGTGCCATGAAACCAATTGTAAGTCAAATATAGGACTTGATGACTTTGCTTTCACTGATTCTGGATAAATTTGAACACCAACAGGTCACCAGTCATTGCCAAATTAAAGGGATGAAGCTCAGAATGGGGATTCTAGAAGATAAAATTAAGATCTGTGGAAAAATTAGTAAGTGAGACTTAATGAGAAATTGACTATCTTTAATTATGATTATCCAATTTATTGATAATTTAAAAAATCTCAGGCTGTCTTCACTAGACAATTATGTTCATGTGGACAAGAAATATACATTTTATATCAATTAGGGTGAAGAGAGAAAGAAGTTAAATGAATAAAAATGTTGGTAATAAAAGATACAATGAAAAGAATTTAGGTCAGCAAAAATGGAATAGTAGGTAGTTCTAAGCAACCCTCACAGAAATGTTGAAAAGTCAAGTAGTAATGGCCAAACCAACTAATCAGAACTTGGGAATATAGAGAAAGGTTTACAGCAACATAGCAAATGCTGAATCAAGAAAAAGACAACTTAGTGTGGAACCCTGGGCCCTGGTTCAGGGGGAAGCAGAACAGACTTCATTTTTGAGAATTATCAAAGTGTCTGTCTGCTTTAAGTCACCTAAAGGATCATGAAAAGTGCTTGTATTTGTTTCCCTAATGCAGAACTCCCTCAGGAAAGAAAAGCAAGAGCTATTCCTGAAAACAGTTCTAAAACAAGTGAACAACCTACAGACCCCTGGGCCAAAGATTATAGTGTGGGCAAATAAGACAGCACCAAAAACCTGGAAGAAAAAGCTGAGGAGAGGTTTTCTCTGGAAGATTCAGTGATACAAAAGTGGCTGTGTATGCTGGGATATTTTGAAAGCCACAGCATAGCCAGAACAAGACACAGGTTCAGAGAAGACATGGGAAGACCCTAAGTTTCTTTTCTGGCTGGTCTCTAGTTTCAAGCCAAAGAGAAACTCCCGTCCTTCCTTCCTTTTTGCCTTCCTTCATTCTTTCAACACTCCCTCCCTTCCTCCCTTCCTTTCTCTGTTTTTCATTCTTACTTTCAATCATCTTTTCTTTCTCTCTCCCTTTCTTTGACTCCGGACATTAACAAACACTATCAAAACATTAGCTGAGCACAAGCAAAAAGAAAAGAGTCTTCAGTGACTACACATAACAAAGAATAGACTTTACAAAAAGTAGTTTAGGATGGTCATCAACAGCAAGCAAACAGCAACATACCACAGCAAATAACAAAAAAATCCTGAAACAAGGGAAAATAGGACTTTTAGCATCACCACACTTTATTTTATTTTATTTTATTTTATTAAATCAGAGCTGGGTACATTAACGCAATCATGGGGTGCAATGTGCTGGTTTGATATACAATTTGAAATATTTTCATCAAACTGGTTAATATAGTCTTCACTGCATTTTCTTAGGTATTGTGTTAAAACATTTATATACTACATTCAGTAAATTTTACATGTATCCTTGTAAGATTCACCGTAGGTGTGGTCTCATCAATTACCCTTTCTACACCCATCCTCCCTCCGCCCCTCCCCTCCCCCTCCCCTTTCCCCATATTCTTGGGCTATAATTGGGTTATACCTTTCATAAAGCTATAAATTGGTTTCATAGTACGGCTGAACACATTGGATAATTTTTCTTCCATTCTTGAGATACTTTGCTAAGAAGAATATGTTCCAGCACCATACATATAAACATGAAAGAGATAATATAGCCAGAAGGCCTATAAGGCCTAAACCTTTAAACAGTTCCATTTTGTGAGAGCAAGTTTGAAGTCTTTTGTGAGTCAGAATGTAGAGATACCTGAATAGATATGTGGCTCAGGACCTAATCATGTAGAAATGACTTAGAGCTGAGCCTCAGGGGGGCAGGCCTGTAAGCAGGTACCTGTATATCTTGGGAATTTTCAGACTACTCCCTAAGATGGATGATGGCCTCCAGATGGTCTGTTAAAGGTCAAGCATTCAATCAGCTTATTCCCCCAGAACTCTGTTTTGTGGCCTCGTTTTTATTGTAGGGTTTAAGAATGGTTTTAGATAAGATTAGTGGAATGGTTATCAGTTGATCAACGGACTCCCTGGCACCGGGCAGTGCAGGACCTGGAGGTTTGAATCACTTATTTATTGATTAATTGTGTATGTGTAGTATGTGCAGTATGGCCTATATAAATTGTGGTGAAAATAAAGAATTTTGCTACATGCCAAGAGACAGCTTGTAGTCTTCCTTATTCACCATACAATTTCATTGCAGGTCTCTATCTCTGCTGTGCCGCATCATGCACTCCTTCTTGCAACAGGTAAAGTCTCCATCTTTCCTTAAGGTTGCATAATATTCCGTGGTATACATATACCTCAATTTATTAATCCATTCGTGGGTCGATGGGCACTTGGACTTCTTCCATGACTTAGCAGTTATGAATTGGGCTGCAATAAACATTCTGGTACAAATAACTTTGTTATAATGTGATTTTTGGTCTTCTGGATGTGTACCTAGTAAAGGAATTGTAGGATCAAATGGCAGGTTTATTTGTAGATCCCTAAGTGTTCTCCAAACATCTTTCCAAAAGGAAAGTATTAGTTTGCATTCCCACCAGCAGTACAAAAGTGTTCCCTTTTCTCCACATCTACGCATCTTTGGTTTTGGGATTTTGTGATGTGGGCTAATCTTACTGGAGTTAGATGATATCTCAAAATAGTTTTGATTTTCATTTCTCTGATGACTAAGAATGATGAGCATTTTTTCATGTCTGTAGGTACATGGTCTTCTTCAGAGAAGTTTCTCTTCAAGTCCTTTGCCCAGCCTGATATGGGATCACTTGTTCTTTTCTTGCTAATACATTTGAGTTCTATGTGGATTGTGGTTATTAAACCTTTGTTGGACTATAAACTGCAAATTTCTTTTCCCGATTATAAGGGCTGTCTGCTTGTTTTACTTAATGTGTTCTTGGCTCTACAGAAGCTTTTTAGTTTGATCGAGTCCCAGTAGTATATTTCTAATCCTGCTTCAATTGCCCAGAGAGTCTTCCTCATAAAATATTTACCCAGGCCAATTTCTTCAAGAGTTGTCCCAGCACCTTCTTCTAGTATTTTTAAATTTTCATGTCTTAAGTTTAAATCTTTAATCTAGTGGAAGTCTGTCTTAGTTAATGGTGAAAGGTGTGGGTCCATTTTCAGTCTTCTATAGGTCACCGCCAGTTTACCCAGCACCATTAGTTAAATAGGGAATCTTTTCCCTACTGTATGTCTTTAATTGGCTTGTCACAGATCAAATGATGGTAAGTGGGTGGGTTCATCTGTTGGTTCTCTATTCTGTTCCATACATCTACCTCACTGTTTTTGTGCCAGTATCATGCTGTTTTGATCACTATCAATTTATGGTATAGTCTGAGGTCTGGTAGTGTGATTCCTCCTGCTTTGTTTTTACTTCTGAAAAAAGTCTTGACTATTTGAGGCTTTTCTAATTCCATACAAAATGAAGTATTATTTTTTCGTGAATCTTTAAAGTATAATGGTAGAGCTTTAATAGGGGTTGCATTAAAATTGTATATTGCTTTGGGTAGGATGGACATTTTAATAATGTTGATTCTTCCCAGCCATGAGCATGGTATGTTTTTCCATTTGTTAACATCTTCAGCTATTTCTTTTCTTGGAGTTTCATAATTCTCTTTATAGAGATCTTTCACATCCTTTGTTAGGTAAATTCCCAGATTTTTCATCTTCTTTGGCACTACTGTAAAGGGAATAGAGTCCTTGATTATATTTTCAGCTTGACTATTGTCAGCATATATAAAAGTTACAGATTGGTAAGTGTTGATTTTGTATCCTGAGAGGCTGCTGTATTCTGTGATCACTTCTAAGAGTTTTGTGGTTGAGTCCCTGGGATTTTCCAGGTATAGGATCATATTATCCATGAAGAGTGAGAGTTTGATCTCCTCTGAACCTATTTGACTACCCTTGATCACCTTCTCTTGCCTGATTGCAATGGCTAAGACTTCCACCACTATGTTGAATAGCAGTGAAGACAGTGTGCATCCTTGACTAGTTCCTGATATGAGTGTAAATGTGTTTCATTTTACTCCATTCAATATGATATTGGCTGTGGGTTTGCTGTAGATGGCCTCTATCAGTTTAAGAAATTTCCCTTCTGTGCCTATTTTCTTAAGTGTTCTGATCATGAAAGGATGCTGAATATTATCAAAAGCTTTTTCTGCATCAATTGAGAGAATCATATGGTTTTTGGTTTTTATTTAGTTCATATGATACATTATATTTATAGATTTGTGTATGTTGAACCAACCCTGGACCCTGGAATAAAACCAACTTGATTACGGTGTATAATTTTTTTGATGTGAATTCTGTTTGCTAAGATCTTATTGAATATTTTTGCGTCAATATTCATAAATGGTATTGGTCTATTACTTTCTTTCTTTGTTTGATCCTTTCCTGGCTTGGGGATCAGGGTGATATTTGTTTCATAGAATGTACTGGGAAATATTCCTTCTTCTTCTATGCTTTGGAAAAGGTTGTATAATTTAGGTACTAGTTCCTCTTTAAAGGTTTGATAGAATTCAGATGTGAAGCCATCTGGTCCTAGATTTTTCTTTTTGGGGAGATTTCATATAGTTGAAGCTATTTCAGTGATTGATATAAGTCTATTCAAGATTTTTAATTCTTTCTGGTTGAGTCTAGGAAGGTGGTGTGTTCCCAGGTATTGGTCCATTTCCTTCATGTTTTCATATTTCTGGGAACAGAGTTTTTTGTAGTAATCATTGAGGATTTTTTAAATTTCTGAGGTGTCTCTTGTTATTTCTCCTTTATCACTTCTGATAGATGATATTAGAGATTTTACTTTTCTGTTTCTGGTTAGGTTGGCCAAAGGTTTATCAATTTTATTAATCTTTTCAAAAAACCAACTTTTTGTTTTGTTGATCTTCTAAATGATTCCTTTGTTTTCAATTTCATTTAATTCTGCCCTAAAATTTTAGTTATTTCTTTTCTTCTGCTGGGTTTGGGGTTGGAATGTTCTTCCTTTTCCAGTTGCTTGAGATGACCCATTATTCTCTTTCTGTTTTCTTTATGAAGGTTTCCAATGCTATAAATTTCCCTCTTAGGACTGCCTTTTCAGTATCCCACAGGTTTTGATAATTTGTGTCTTTATTATCATTTTATTCCAAAAATTTGGTGATTTCCTTCTTAATCTTGTCTTTGACCCAGTTATCATCAGCCTAAGATTATTTAGTTTCCATGACTTTGTTTGAGTATGAAAATTCTTGTTGCTGTTGAGTTCAACTTTTATTTCATGGTGGTCTGAGAAGATACAAGGAATAATTTCTATTCTTTTAAATTTGCTGAGGTTAGACTTATATCCTAAGATATGATCAATTTTGGAGGATGATCTGTGGGCTGATGAGAAGAATGTATATTCATTTTTATTAGAATGAAAGGTTCTGTAGAGGTCAGTTAAGTCCATTTTTTCTAGGGTCAGGTTTAAGTTTAATATTTGTTTAGTTTCTTCTTGGAGGATCTATCCAAAAACTGTCAAAGGAGTATTAAAATCTCCAACTATTATAGTGCAAGAAGATATCAAGTTGTTCATATCCATTAGGGTTTGCTTTATAAATTGAGAAGCATTCTGGTAGGGTGCATAAATGTTAATTATCAAAATCTCTTCATGTTGGGTGATTTCCTTGAAAAATATAGTGACTATCCTTATCTTTCTTTATCTTTGTTGGTTTAAAGCCAATTTTATCTGCCAATAAAATTGCAACCCCTACTTTTTTCTGATTTCCATTTGCCTGTATTATAGATGTCCATCCCTTCACCCTGAGTCTATTTATCCTTTAAGTTAAGATGAGATCCTTGTATGCAACAGATTCTGGTCTGAGTTTATGTATTTAGTCAGCCAACCTATGCCTCTTTAGCAGACAATTTAAACCATTCACATTATTTGAGGGAACTGATAAGCCTGGTTGTGTTTTGGGTGTCATGTTTTTTGAATGCCCAGTGGACATTTTTAATCCTTTCACCACTGTGGAAGTTGGATTTTGTTCAAAATTTTCTGAATGAGTTTAGCTTGGTGAAATAGCATTGTGCTGGTCATTGTGGAGGATGGGTCTGAGAATATCCTGGAGAGCTGGTTTAGTTATGGCAAATTTCTTCAACATGTGTATGTCAGTAAAGTATTTGATTTCTCCATCACAGATGAAACTCAGTTTAGCTGGAGAGAGGATCCTGGGCTTAAAGTTGTTTATTTTAGAAGATTGATTTGGCTAAGAGCTCTGTAGTCATTCTGATATTTCTATCTTTGTAGCTAATGCTTCTCTTAAGTCTGGCTGCTTCCAGAATTTTCTTCTTCATCTTAACTTTGGCAAAGCTAATCACAATGTGTCTAGGAGATGCTTTATTTGAATTGAGTCTTTCTGGGGTTCTGAAAGTGTCTACTATCTGAATTTCTGTATCTCTTGCAATGCTTGGGAAATTTGCCTCCATAATTTCTTGGAGTAGAGCATGTGTACCTTTAGGACCATCCTCTTCTCCTTTAGGAATTCCTATAAGACAAATGTTTGATCTTTTGGAGTGATCCCACAACTCACTCAGGGAATGATCAGTTTTTACTCTTTATTTGTCTGCCTCTTTGAGCATTTAGGAACATTTAAAAGCTTTGTCTTCAGTTTCAGAGTTCCTTTCTTCTGCCTGGTCAACTCTGTTACTGAGGGATTCTACTGTATTTTGGAGCTCCTCAAATAACTTTTTCATTTCTGTGAGCTCTGCTATCTCTTTTCTCATTGTGTCCATATCTTTGGTGACTTTGTCTTTGAAATCATTAATTTCTTGAGACAACTTTAGAACTACTCTTTGGATTTCAATTTTTAACTTTTCTTCCATTCTATTTATCTTATTTGCCATCTGTATTCTGAATTCTATTTGTAACATCTCAGCCTTCTCTATATGGCATCTTCAGTTGTATCTCCTCTGTCATTCCTTGGAGAGTTTGATCCACTCTGGTTATTCATGTTGCCAGAGTTCTTCTATTGGTTCTGCTCCATGTTTACTTTCCACCATTTGGTTATTAGAACTGGTAGGGTGAGATTGAATTGGGATTCCCAGGTAATAGAGTTAATTAGCCCCTTACCAAAGCACTAGGCTTTGTAATTGTGGCTTATCCCCTACAGTCTTACAAAAGGTCACTTTCAGAGTTTTGACCAGAGACTATGAGGACCTACTTGATGAGATAGTACAAGCTGGCTCTGTTTTGAAATCAGCCAACCTCTACCCTATCCTAAGAAGCCATGGTATTAGATTTAAATCTTAGCTATAGAGAGATACAGACAGCTGCAGCACCCCACCCCCACCATTCAGTTCTTTTCCACTACACAAATTCAAAGGTCAACCTTAGAGTGTCCCCAGGTAGACAGCCCCATATGCAAGTTCCAATCAAATTGCCTTGGGCAGTACAAACCCTGCTCAACAGAGAGAAATCAAAGGGTCTCAGTTGGAGCCAGGGTTAACTGCCCCCACCTGCCAGACTCAGTCCACAAGGTGACTGCTTTTGTGCTTGCAGGTCCAATTGGAGCTGGGGACCACACTCCTGCCACCAGTTTGAGTCTACACCCAGCAAACCTCTGCTCACACACTCAGTTGGAACCAGGGACCAGGCCTGCCCATCAGTCTCAGTCCACACCTGGCAAGCCTCTGTTCCCATTCCCAGTTGGAGCCAGGGACCAGACCCATCAGCCAAACTCAGTCCACACAAGGCAACCACTCTCCCACTTGCAAGCACAATCAAAGCCAGGGGCTCTGCACCCCCTCCTGCTACACACAGCCTTAACTGAGGGTCAACATCACCACTGGCCAGGAAAAGTCATAATCAGGGGACTGCTCCTCCCCCTGCTAAGTGTCACTTTCTTCCCACGCCCGCTTTCTTCCTCACTAGTCACAGATTCCATCCTGATGTTTGGCAGTCCACACTATGCCCAGATCTCTCAGGAAAAGACCAAACACATGCTCTGCAGGGAAAACTTCAGACCACCAAGTGAGGTGGGGAGGGTGGACTGGGAGTTTGGAATTGTGGAGAGAAATATTCATTCAATTTTATGCCAGGCAGGGTGGTGTCTAGGTTCACAAGTGGGACCTCCCTAGAGAAAGAGACCCAGTGTTTAGTGGCTCTCTCCAGTGAGGTAAAATGAGAGGTCTCTTGTTCTCTGCTTGCTCACAGAAAGCCCACAGCAGGCCTCCCCTTTGGGGGAGGGAGGTCTCCTGCCCTCTGGATGATAGTCTTTATACCTGTACTTTGTTTTCTTGAATTCTCTTCCTTGGAGTCACAGCTTGCTGAACTTCTTTCTTGACTCTGCTCCCCACCTTTGGCTTCTTAGAGTCCAATTCTGTCCTGTTTTTCTCCCTCTGGTCTGGTCAGGAGGCTCTGCCAAGGATTACTACTAGTTCACCATCTTTCCAGAATTCCCCTTGAAATTCAGTTCTTAAATTATCTACTTATCAGTCACAGCCTTAGCCTCCTCAATCTAGTCTGGCTTCTCCATATGTAAGACTGATTGAGATAAACAATTGCATAACTCTGGATTTACATTTTTCTAGTAAAATCTATCACATCAGAAAGTTACTCCCTTAGCAGATAATGGTAAGTTAATAAATAACATCCCTAGTACAGAAATTGGAAATATTTGGTCCAAATTTCAAAGAGATGAGTATTGCTTTAAAAATTTAGGAAGCTATTATACAGAAAGAAGAAGAGATAAACTTTCAAAGTTTCTCACAAGAGAGGAGAATCAGGACAAGTAGGAGGCTGTCCCAAGGAGTGTGGCTCAGTGTAAAGAAGAAGTCATATATCACCTGATTTCGAAAGTGTTACAGCAGTGTCTTAACAATACCACTTTCACTTAGCAAAATGTGCTCTTGTCAAAACCTGACTCACTTCAGAATTCCTTCCTTAATGTCTAGGCACACCTTAGTACCACTGCTTCAGAGCCTCAGTTTCTCAGAACCAAAACCTTGGGATCCCAGATCTTCCCAGCGTCTGGGCAGCCACCAGCCTTACACATTGCTCTTAGATGGAATTTGTTGCTTCTCTGCCCAACTGAAGAAGTCCCCCTATTTTCTACAAAATGACAATAACATATTGATTTCCAAGGCCATGTGCAATCTTCTCATCCCCACTCAAGCCACTGCCCCACCCAGCGCATAAGTGAAGATCTTAATGTAAAACAATTGGATTTTCTTTTCATTTTAGGCAGGGTTAAAGGACTGACTGATATAGGGCAATATTACAGATATAATGTATCCAAATAGCATAAAGAAATTAGATAAAGTCTCCTATAAAATCTTCATGACTAAAATACAGAAATGTGACCCCATACTAGCACATTTAAAAGGATGTAAAACTAGAAAATGATCAAGTATTGATTAACAGAAGATTGCCAGCCTAAAAAGATGTTTCTAATGGTAAGCCACAGAATGCCATTTGTTCAAAGGCATGGCTAAAAACATTGAACTCATGTTCATCACATTTACAGATTCCATGATGCTGAGAGAAAGCAAATGCACCAAATGGCATAAACAGGAAATAAAAAGCTACATGACCAGAACACTGGATGGAACAAAAGCAGATTAAACTTAGGCAGTTCAAAAATCAAACTGTACAAGAACAAAGACAGTGAGACAGTAATAGCACAGAACCATTTGTAGAAAAAGCACAAAAATATTTTATTCAATTGCAAGCTTGATACAAGCCAACATGTGATTCTTGCCAAAGAAGAAGCTAATGTGATCTTGGGCCATATTAATAGATATACAGTAGCTATAATAAAGAAGATGAATGTTCCTCAATCCTCTACAACCCTAACGGCAAAGGAATTGGTGATGTTTAGCCTGAAGAAAAAAGGGTAGATTGATTGTTCTTTATAAATATTTAAATAGGTGTCATGTAGAAGTAGCCCATGTATATCTCCAAATATATGAGAAGATAAATTTGGATTTTCTTCCTAAAAATGAGAACTGCCACATGAAAGAATAAGACCTCCATTATTAGACTGGACCAGTTTTACATATACTGTAGATCAGATTTAAGTCCTGGAGAGGTGATCAGAATGAGTAACAATTAGACATTCTAAACCCGGAGACTCTACAACTTGGAGTAACCAGGAAGCTGAGGGTGGTTGAGTAAAACTGTGTTACTGGTGGGCTGAGCAGGGTGGGTACTAAGGAAAATAAATTGCTCTATCCTCAAGAATCATGAAGCTAAACTCTTCTATGAAAAAAGTTTTATTGGAGATGATGAATTGTACTTCCACACTCATTTGGTACAAAATCTAATACGAGAATTACAGATATAATTCTCAGAATTACAAGGAAAATTCTCTTTCTAGTTTATGCTTTATAAAAACTTAAAAATGTTTTCTCTTCCCACTCTACAATATCTCATTTCTAAGTTGTGTAAAATGTAAATTTACTAAACATTTTCCAGAAGGAAATATTTTTCTTTTTTTTTTCTTCTTTATTTTTGAGACAGAGTCTCATTCTACCCTTGGTAGAGTGCCATGGTGTCTTAGCTCACAGCAACCTCAGACTCTTGGGCTCAAGCGATTCTCTTGCCTCAGCCTCCCAAGTAGCTGAGACCTATAGACACCCTCCACAATGATCAGCTATATTTAGAGATGAGGTCTTGCTCTGGCTCAGGGTAGTCTTGAACCTGTGAGCTTAGGCTATCCACCTGCCTCTGCCTCTCAAGTGCATGAAGTAAATTTTTCAACTGTAATTAAGTAAGAAACTAACAATAAAATGTAAAATAAATCTGGTTCTGAGAACTAAAATTTGGGACTCTTAAGTTTTTATTTGAAATTATTTTGTGTTTCTAAGACTTCCAGTAAAATAGACCTGCCTGCCCATGCACATGGGTCTCTTTTTCTTATATCACTGCCAAAATGGTGGGTTTGATATGAATGTTTAACATTAGTTATAGGCATCTGGTTAACATTCCTTCAGGCCTTCTTTTGTGCTGGCTTTGTATCAACAACCCATGGCCATGTTAACACTGCCAGGGTCATAGGCTCTTCTAGGTCTCCAGGCTGCATTGTTTTCCATTCTCCACCACCTCATAATGGGTTTCCTTGAGACAGTATAAAAGTAGAGAAGTCCTAGGGACTAGAGCTCCCCTAGCTCCATTCTTCCTCCTTTCCTTTCTCTTGAGGCAGTAGTTCCCAAATTCAGTGTGCATTAGAATAACCCAGGGAGCTTATTAAAAATATGGAGTCCAAGACATCATTCTTAGGTATCCCTGTTTGATATTTGCCTTGAGATGGAGAAATAATTTGTAACCAGTTCCTCTTCCCACAACCAGGGCATTTATGTAAGTACGTATGTATGTATTTATGCAAGTGGTAAATAGAAACACTTTAAGAAACAATCTATAAAGGATTAAAAATTGATAGATTGTAGTATTTTTCTTACCAGACCTAATAATTTCAGTCATTTATGCCAATGACTGCTTAAGTTAAAAGCTGTCACCCCATTAATACTATTCAAAGCCATCTACAGATTTAATGTAATCTTTAACAAAATTATGATGACGTTTTTGCACAGAAATAGAAAAAAAATTATAAAATATCATAGGAAACCACAAAAGACCCTGGGTAGCCAAAGCAATCTGAAACAAAAAGAACAAAGCTACAGACATCACACTAACTTCAAAATGTGCCACAAAGCTACAGAAAGTAAACCAGCATGATACCGGCATTAAAAACAGATATGTAGACTAATAGAGTGAAACAGAGATCCCAGAAATAAACTGTGCATTTACAGTCAATTAATTTTTGACAAAGATTTCAAGAGTATACAATTCAAGAATATTGAATAAAGGACAGTCTGTTCAATAACTGGTATTGGGAAAACTGAATATTCATAGGCAAAAGAACAAAATTAAGCCCTACTTCATATCACATTTTAAAAAATAACTCAAAATGGATTAAAGACTTAAATGTAAAAGCCAAAACTGTGAAACTGCTAGAAGAAAACAAGGAGCTTTTCCTTGACAATGCTCTGGGCAATGCGGTTTTTTGGATATTACCCCCAAAGCACAGGCAACATAAGCAAAAATAAACAAATAGAGTTATATAAAACCTCTGTGCAGCAAAGGAAATAGACAATCTATAGAATGGGATAAAACATTTTCAAACCATATATCTGATAAGAGCTTAGTATCTGTAATATACAAAGAACTTGAAGAGCTCAAATAGCAAGAAAACAAATGTCCCAATTTAAAAGTGGACAGTGTGTATTGACATCTCTCAAAGGACATACAAATGGCCAACAGGTATATGAAAAAATGTTCAACGTCACTAATCATCAGGAAAATGAAAATTTAAATCACAATGTGATCTTACCCCAGTTAGAAAGGCTATTATCAAAAAGACAAAGATAACAAAAGTTGATGAGATTATGGTGAAGAGGAAAGCCTTGAACAGGTTTAGTGGGAATATAAATAAGTACAGCCATTATGGAAAATAATATGAAGATTCCTCAAAAAATTAAGAATAGAAATACCACATGATCTAGAAATCCCATTACAGTAGCAACCACACTACTGGGTATGTATCTAAAGGCGATGAAGTCAGCCTTTGAAAAGATATGTGCACATTCATGTTTATTGCAGTGCTAGTCACAATAACCAAGCTATGGAATCTATATAACTGCCCGACTTATGATGAATGAATAGAAACATAAAAATGGAACACTAATCAGCCTTAACAAAAGAATAAAATCCTGCCATTTGTAATAACGTGGATGAACCTGGAGGACATTGTTAACCCAGACACAGAGAAACAAAGGTCACACAACCCCTCATATGTAAAATCTTAAAAAGGTAGTCTCATAGAACTAGATAGTAGCATGGGGGTTTCAGGGGCTGGGGAAGTTGAGGTGCTGCCAGTCAAAAGATACAAAACTTCATGTAGCCAGGAGGAATAAGTTCAAGAGATTTGCTGTCTATTGTGGTCGTACAACATGGTGACTGTAGTTAATACTGATGCATTGCTATTTGAAAACTGCTAAGAGAGTAGATTTTTAAATGTTCTCCCTACAAAAAGTGGTATGAGAGGAAATGCATCTGTTAATTAGCTCAATTTAGCCATTCTGCAATGTATACATATTTCAAAACATCATGCCATATGTGGTAAACATATAATGTTTACTTGCCAATTCAACGAATTAATATTTTTAAAAGATGCCTTCTCAACCTAGGAAAAGACAAAAAGTAAATATTGTTTTGTGAAATACTACTGTTCAAGTAGTCTGCATGGAGCTTCTTAAAAATGCCCCACCATACACCTACTAAATGAGAATGTGCACTCTAATAAGACACCCAGGTAATTACATGAACATTAAAGTTTGAGAAGCAACCGTACTAGAGAGCATGAAAAAGTAACAAGCAAAAGAGGTCAGCAAATCAGGTTTAGATTCAAATAATGAAGACCTAAAATCAGAGAGGCTTAAACAAAAAAGAGTTTACTTCTTTCACACAGAGAAGACCAGATGTAGGCAAACTAGGGTAGGTATTATAATGATTCAGCTTCAGTCCTAAGAGACCCAGGTTCCTCCTAGACTAGGCCGCCATGCTTTGCTGAGCAAAATATATGCACAGTGCAGCTCTAGGACAACATCACTTAATAATCAATATACATTTGTATATCTATCAAGCTAATTTTTCTGTATCTGGCAATAAAAGACTTGCAGAATGAGTGCTTTTTTCCTAAATCACAGAAGTCTGCTCTACAGGCTGACGGCAGAACAGTCTAGCTTTCTGCTTTGCCACCCCTTCGTGTCTCTGCTAAGTTAGATTTTCAGACATTGCATTCACTTCTCAGGCGACATCATGGAGGAAGGAGCAAAAAGTGCACACCAGCTCTCAGCTGTGGCTAAATTTATCTTACACTACTACAGTCTCAGCATACATCCCAGTGATCAGACTGAGTCCCACACATATGCTTAACTGCAAAAGCAGCAGGGAAGTGTAGTCTTTACTCTGCGAAGCCATGTGTCCAGCACAGAAGTCTATTATGATGGAGAATGGGTATGTGGGATCAGGATCCAAGCTGAAATTTCTAGAAGGAAATAGTCTGTCCTCTCAGAACCTGCTCCAGCCAAATACATAATTTTAGTTCAAAATTAAGCCTCTCCAAGCTGCCACATTTGCTATAGCAACCTCAATAGTCTCTGTCTGGGTCCCAAATTTCTTTTGTCTAACCTGGAAGGGG
Source organism: Galagoides demidoff (assembly GCA_963574575.1). NCBI lineage: Eukaryota > Metazoa > Chordata > Mammalia > Primates > Galagidae > Galagoides > Galagoides demidoff. Next base: position 52,888 of record CAUYQV010188704.1, read on the forward strand.
AAGGAGTAGGAAAATGATTGAGGGGCAGGCCTAGAGAGAGGAGGAGAAATGCAGGCACTAGAACTGCCATACGGGTACTGAGGAGATAACATTGAAAATAAAATAGACCAATAATCAAAAAGAAACCAGCAATAAGGTGACCTAATACTGACTTTAAGAAAGTCAGGCTACAGTTTCTTAGATCTTTTGTGTCCAAAAGCATGAATAACAACATAAACTTACACATTGTAAAAAACATACTATTTTTCATATATAAGTTTATATAACATACAAAGTAATATTCATTAATGTGATATCTTGATTGATCATGAGGTTTTTTTGGCTCATTTTTCTGCAAATGAATGAGCTCATTGCAATACTTTATTTTCAGTTGATATAATTAAAAGATCACGTAAGTTGCTCCTGGGAAATAAAAGATTGCAAATAACTTTTTATAATTATGAAAAGGATATTTTTGCTTATAAAACTATCACTGGAGCTGTTCAGAGTATTGATAAGCTATGTTAACATTGAGATAAATTTCTGATCAATAATTTTTAAATATAAATTTTAGTCCATGTAGAGTCAGTGATTCTTGCAGAAAAAATTTTCCAGAACAATTTAATTCCTCATTCGAATATGTTTCATGCCAATCTGAACTTAGTATTACATGTAAATTAATACGTGGCAGGTTGGTATTTCCTCTAATGTTTCCTAAAATGAAGGTTGTACAAAAACCAAAAGTGGTGTGGTGAATTCACAAATAATCAGAATACCTGCTTATACATTCTATCATTGTATTCTCAATTATAAGGCAAAATTAATGTTAGAGTTGTCTTTCTCATTAATAATGGGACCATCTGAAGCTTCATATAAAAATATGAGGGTTCTTTACCATCAAACATGACAATCTTTAAGTTTAATTTCTAAGTCTGTGGGTATTTGTTTTTCAATATTGTAGCAGTTCACAAACTCCTAGAAAAATTATGATGACTTCTTGATCTACTTTACTGCAATGTCCAGCTGTACAATTTCATTTTTTAAATTATTTATTGATGAAATGTACTCCCTTAGTATCAGCAGTTTCTTGTATTAGCGCTCAGGCTAGAGAGAATCAGTATTTGTGCTCAAGACACAGGGCTGGGCTCCCGACACCCGCCACAAACCCAAGTCACTGCCCGGGTCCCAGCCCTGCCCCCATGCCATACCCTTCTCCTTCCCGGGTCGGTTGCTGCTGTCACCGCTGCCAATCTAGATCCAGGTCTGGGCCCCAGCTGTGCCTCCCCTCGCTCCCCTACCCCCTTCACCCCCAGGGACGCCAGGGCATCCCTAACTGCCCCTCCTGTGCCCGCCCAGCCAGACTTTCGCTCAGTTACTGCTCACTGCACCCCCCACTGCCCACTCCTGGAGGCCCTCCTCTTCTCCTCTATACAGTCCTTAGTGATCAGTGCCGGGCCCCACACACACACTGACCACAAGCACGAATATGAAATTGTGGAGAATTTCTTTTTCTTGTTTTCCAAAATGGCAAGAGCAGAGCACTAAGCCAAGCGCAAGGGCCCTTCTGAGTGCGGGCGGTGTGTGCGCACACGGCTGCACACCCACCCACCAAGCCGCCCTGTGGGGAGAGAAGGTTGCAGTTAGTTACCAGGGATTACGTACGATGTGACAATTTACAGTCATCTCAAGGGCACAATAGGAAGGGACTTCTTTCCTCTGTATTTTACCGCCATCATTTCTGAAAAATACAGCCTTCAGCATTTCTTCTGATCTTGCAGTGCCAGAAGCTGAAATCTTAATTTATAATTTTCCCTGCATGGCAAATTTGCTACCTCCTTTTTTTTTTTTTTAAATTAACCGTTAGAACTTCTTTTCCTTATTAAGATGAAACCCAATGGACCAATCATGCTGTGCTATCTCTTATTCGAGATGTAATACTTGCGGGTATTAGTTTTTTTGAGGGAAAAATATTTCTTCCACAGCTTCTGAGCCATCCGAAGCTATTTTTAAATAATACAGACGCCAGTCATTAGACCAGAATGAAGGCCTGTCAGGATTTTCCCTGGAGTACGCTTTTTCACCCCTCAAAAGTCTCGCACCATGAGAAAGCACTTCAGAGTTTCTCAACACCCTGATCAGCTCCACGACCCTAACCTTCCTGGAATTTCTATTTTCCCCTGTGCTGCTTATCACGAGGTCCCCCTCCACCTTGCTGTTTTTATAATAACTGAAGTGACGCTCATTCCAGCTCAGGCTTATAACTACCTTGGTCATTCTGACTTATGGTCTATTATTGTTGCAATCAAGGTTTTACCTTTAAGGATCTCTCCGCTTTAATTTTTTTTTTTTTTAGAACGCTGTGTTTTGAGTCTTTTGTTTGTGTTTAGAAAAGAAGGCATATTTGTAAGTATTGAATACACATATATTTACATTTAATTTTTCTTTTTCCATCCAAGTTACGTTTGATGCTGTTATATCTACCTCAAATTTGCTGTCAAGCATTTTGTTTCAGATGTATTTCCCCTAGCACATACACATATATCAATGTGTCCATAGGCTCCAGTTCTCCGATACTGAACATTTCCTTCTACTCTGAGTGCTACAGTAGCCACTTGGCTGGCAAGAGTTGATACTCAAATAGCAAAAAATGCCCAATGCTGAGTGCACTGTTTCCCTTTCCCCAGTGAGTGAGTTCTGCCTGGTGTCCATGCAATCTCCATTTCTTTTTTTTTTTTGAGACGGAGCCTCAAGCTATCCCCCTGGTAGAGTGCCATGGCATCACAGCTCACAGCAACCTCCAATTCCTGGGCTCAAGCGAGTCTCCTGCCTCCGCCTCCCAAGTAGCTGGGACCACAGGGGCCCGCCACAACGCCCAGCCATTTTTTGGTTGCAGCCATCATTGTTGTCTGGCGGGCCCGGGCTGGGGATTCGAACCCGCCACCTTAGGTGTATGTGGCTGGCGCCTTAGCCGATTGAGCCATAGGCGCCGAGCCAACAATCTCCATTTCTGCCAGTCATGCTGGGTCTGGTCTTATACTTGTAATGGACACTAACAAAATGTGTCAAAGTGATAGAGTTGGGCTTAGCCCAAAGAATGAAAGGAAAATATCCTGCAGGATGCTATATTTATAAGTTGTAAGGCAGCTGGTATTACCCTCAAAGAAATAGAAGGGAAACATGGAAGGAAGCTCAGTAGAGAATTCAGAGATTGGTGGAAACACAATGTCATTGTAATGTCATCATAAACATTGCAGTAGCCTGGGACAATTAACTTGCTAATGCTTGAAAAACACCTAGAAGACTGGGCCAAGAACATGACATGATTTCAAAACACTTGAAGAAAATAAAAAAGGTATTATCAACATAAAATGCCAAGAATGCTTGATCTTCATAGCTGTGTTATGACAATCTTATGTGACATTAATTATGTTAGTGGTCCTATTTTCCAAAATACATCCTCTTTGACAAGCAGGGTATGCGTGCATCCCTGTAAATTATGACTCAGCTGAACTCTTCCAATGCATAAGGCCCTGGAGAGACACAAAAGTAGGATATATTGTCTCAGTGACCAAGGGGTTTACAGTCTAATTTGGGGGAAAGGAGTTTACAGTCTAATTTGAACACATGCTGAGAACAAGAGCTGCATCAGTCCCAAGGACGGAGAGAATAGAAAACGGTGCAGTGGACCTGGGATGTGGGCTGGATTGCACGCCCATAAGCGGGGAGAACGGCGACAGCCACAACACAAAGGTGTAGACCAAGGAAGGCAAATGTTGTTCAGGAAGTAGAGTAAAAAGGCTGAATTCACAGAAGGGCTTATACGGGGCAGTAATGGGGAAGACTGCAATAGTTAGGAACGGCTTAGTTCCAGCAGAAACCCAACTTGAACTAGCTTAACTAAAAAGAGGAAATCAGGATAGCAGCATGTCTTACACGATTCAGAATAGAGATTGGCGCTGAACCTGGGAGCAAGGGGAAGCAAGGACCCTCACTGGCCATGGTCCTGCTCCCCGGGTCTGTGCTTCATCTTCTCTTCAGCTCTGCAGACCAACCCACAAGGTGAGAAACAGGAGTACCCACTTCCTGAGAGTTACTGCTTCAGTGGTTCAGAGGACTGAGAATGGACTTTATTTGCACTTCTGAAATCCCTAATAAAGACACTGGCTAGGATCAGGTGAGTCACAGGGAGACTCTAAGAAAGCTTAGGGATTAACACTAGGGATGCAAGGTACTTTAGAAAGGGGTTTGATTTTAAGAAAAATGTTTGAAAAGGAAACAGTTACACTAAAAATATGTATGTTACATGGAAAAACAGTACCATACGGGTGGTGCCTGTGGGCACGGTGTTGACCTCATATACCAGCCAAACTGCAAAAACAAAAAATAGCCAGGCACTTTGGCAGGTGCCTGTAATCTCAGCTACTCGGGAGGCTGAGACAAGAGAATTGCCTAAGCCCAGGAGTTGGAGGCTGCTATGAGCTGTGATGCCATGGTACTCTACCAGGGGTAACAAAGTGAGACTCTGTCTAAAAAAAAAAAAAAAAGAAAAAGAAAAGAAAGAAAAGAAAAACAGTGCCATAAATACAGGTATTTGTACTAAAAACGTTTAATGCCACATTTTGCATTTCTTAACCTATTTAACTTAAAACTATAAATGCCTAAAACTTCATATAAAAATGTTAACCTTAAATGGAATTAATTCATCCCTGTTATTCTTTTCCTAAAATAGTTAATTATTTGAATGAAATGTCGAAATGCATTGACCTTACAGACTCATTGCTGTTTGTATTCTTTGCCAGGGTTTCACTAAATCCACATTCTCTCCTAGTGCATATTTGTCTTTTTTCAAACTAAACCAGCATCTATAAGGCTTTCACAAATTAATCTTCTCATCTTTTAGTTAAAAGCCAAGCATTTTTATAATCATAATTGAGGGGGACTAAGCTAATCCCCAAAGTATAAATTAACTATGCTATGTCAGGCTTTTATTGTACATATTATGTTTTTAGGCCCAAGATTTTATCAATTTCAAATAAGAAACCATATTATAAGAATAATTACTGCCTTCATTCACGAAAGATTGTATAACAGTTTCAACTTAATTAGAAGCTTTGTATAATTTCAATGCTATAATGAAAAAGCATAGGTAAAAACATGATTAAAAATTGATATTTGTTTTATGGCATCTGAGATACTTTAAGAAATGCAAGCTCACCAGGTGCAGTGGCTCATGCCTATAATCCTAGCACTCTGGGAGGCCGAGGTGGGTAGATTGCCTGAGCTCACAGGTTTGAGACCAGCCTGAGTAAGTGTAAGACTCCAGTCTCTAGAAAAATAGCTGGGTGTTATGGCAGGCACCTGTAGTCCCAGCTACTTGGGAGGCTAAGACAGGAAAATTTCTCGAGCTCAAGAGTTTGAGGTTGCTATGAGCTACGACACTATAGCACTCTACTGAGGGCAACAAAAAGTGAGACAGACAGACAGACAGAAAGAAGGAGGGAGAGAGAGAGAAAATGAAAAAGGAAGGAAGGAAGGGCAGGTGGGCAGGAGGGAGGAAGGGAGGGAGGGAGGGAGAGAGAAAATGAAAAAGAAAAGAAAAGAAAGAAAGGAAGGAAGGAGAGAGAGAAAGATCGAAAAAGAAAAGAAAGGAGGAAGGCAGGCAGGCAAAAGTTAGTCCATAAAGAAGGAAGGAAAGAAAATAAGGAAAAAAGGAGGGAAAGGGGGAAGAAAGGAAGAAATACTCTACCACCAGTCCTCCTCTGGGAACATTCCTGCAACATCCCTATCTGCCACACCCCAACACCTTCAAACCAGGTCTGTTTAGACCATGGGCCCTGAAGGCTACAGTGCAGCCTCCATGGGAGTAGGAGCGTCATCTGATTCACTTTGCAGTGCTGAGACCAGGCATCAGTAAATACTGAATACACATAGGCAAATTACATAAAGGATTCAAAACATCCTTCAGGCAAAAAGAGCAAAGTTAAAATGAAGAGGTCATGGAGGCAGAGACAGACAACTTATAATTGCTTACTTCCTCTAAAAAGGCCCCATCACACGCACACACAGAGAGTAATTTTTCCTTCACATACCAAAGCTGAATAATTCCACACTCCTTTCATTCCAGTTCTGTTACTACTTAAAGATAAAGCTCTGTCTCTAAAGGGAAAAAGAGTTTCTCGCTGAAAGTCGGCCAGATGGCTCAGGACACAGCTCTGAAGTCCATTCTTATTGTCCTGTGTTTCCTTTGATAAATAGCATGATTGCACTGCTTGGAAAAGTAATTCCTTCTATCAGAAAATGCTGGCAACAGAGTCCTTCTGGACCATAAAAACTGTAAAGGAAATGATGAGCCGTCAGCAAACTCAATCAGCAGGATGAGATCAGCTTTTATTGGGTTCCTTGGTTAACCAGACAGCGCATAGCATACTCTGTGAATTAAATCTGGCCAAGCCCAAACATCTAGTTTCCTACAGCACACTGTATGTCTTTCTATTACACCCAAGACATTTTCCTAATTAGCAGAAATGAAGAGCCTATGGTGGGAGGTGGAGGAAGGGCAGAATCAGGAGTTTGGGGTGCTATGGGCCAATCCAGGGGAGATGTCTAAAAGGCTAGAGATCAATACCAACCTAAATGATAGCTAACACCTGCTGGGCTCTGTACTAAGAGCAAAGCCTATGCAGCCTCACAACTCTTGCAACAATCCTTTGACATGCTCTGTGTTAATCCTCAGTTTACAGACAAAGAAAAAGGGTCTAAAAGAGATTAAATGACTCATTTATAACTAACAAATAATAGTAACAGGTGAGGAAGAAACAGGAAAATACCACTGCTTATATATTTTGCTCAGGCACGGAACCCATCCTATTTCCTCTGTGCTCATTGGAAGTGTGTTTTAGGGCCGCCACTAGCTGCAAAGACAACTAGAGAGGCAAGTGAGTAGCATTTCCACAGTCTGAGCTGGGGGAGTCCATTCTAGGCCCCAGCTACATTAAAGACATAGACATAGGGCTAAGGGCTGATGCATAAGCAGAGTGAAACCTCCACCACCTCCCTGCTCAATCAGAGGACTATTTTCAGCCCTTGCCATGATGAACTTTTGTCCTATGTGACACCATTGCCTGCTTGGCCTCCTGCCTTTTAGCCACTTCCTCTCAGTCTCTTCCCGCAGTGCCTAGTAGTCAAGAAGGACATGAGCGCCCCAGACTCATTCAGGGAGTAGAAAGTCTAGTGCCTCCACGACCCAGGCAAAACAAAAGAAATACGTGAAAGTGGTCACGGGTAACAGGGAACACTGGGACTGTGGTAAACTGGAGAATGCATGCCTACTTTAAAATCATTCAAATTCACATATTAAACACACTGGGCTAAGAAAAACTCATCTTGTAGGCCACACATATCCTGGGGCTCCTCACTTTGCAACATCCAAATGATCTCCAATTCTTTATTTCTAACAATTTTACATTAATTCCTCCGAATAAGTGAAATGATATGTCCTAGTCATCGCACACAGAGTTGAAACTTTCCAAACAATATCAGCAGGGACATTGGACAGAGGGCTGGGCAGGGACATTCGGACTCATTTCAGAGCTATAACTACACAGTCGGTCTGGTTCTGGGATGACGTTGACATGGGACCTGTATACTTATAGACCCAAAGGCTTCCTTCATCCAACACAGCTTTCAAAGCAAACAAAACAAATGTCACCCACAAGGTATATGATTAGAAGGTCACAGGATAAAGTCCCTATTGAAGAATGTTTTTTATAGTCCTGGCTAAAATTTTGTAGTTAAAGAATTCATTCCTTTAGGTTGTTTTGATTGTGTGTTTTAAAGAGTCTTTTGCTATAATGCAAATACCTGTAGGTACGCTCTTATATTTGTATCTGCTAATACCTTCCCATAGTCAAGGGGAACAAATGGGCAGAGGAGGAAAAAAGGGAAGAGACAGAAACTACATAAAAACCTGCAATGCAGTGGTTCTCACCACACACTCACTCACAGGAGATTTTGATAAGCCACCTCCCTTGACAATCACTTCATCGATTATAGCAAGCTAAAATGGCAATTTTTACTTTATGATTCAAACTATAATGAAAATGGAATATTTCACATCCATCCACAATTTTGTCTTCATTTGAATAAACTGGAACATCTGAAAACACCACGTCTACATCTGCTCGGGAAATAGGGCTGAGAAGTAACTCCTCCTGTGGGAGGGAACAGGTGCTCTGTTTGTCACAGGCCTTGCCTTCACCTTGGTGGTCTCCACCCTGGAAGGAACGGTAGTTGCCATTTGTCACTGTATTTTGCTAGAGCTTTTCTATAGTCAAGAAATATTTCTGGTGTAATAATTGTGCCTCTAAGACTGAGAAAATAAAATACCTACTAGGTAGAATGTTTCCAAAATATGGAGAAAGGCATATGGTGGATGTTTTTGGTGTTCACCAATATCTGTGTTCTCCTCTTATTCCTGAGTCCGACATTTCTCAGCCCTTTTGGATCTAGACCAATGAAATGTGAGCAAGTGATATGATCACACAGGTTGAAAAGGTTAAAAATGGATGTACCGGCTCGAGGCCTGTGGCTCAAGTGGCTAAGGCACCAGCCACATACACCTAAGGTGGCGGGTTTGAATAGAGCCCGGGCCCGCCAAACAACAATGATGGCTGCAACTGAAAAAAAAAAATAGCCGAGCGTAATGGCGGGCATCTGTGGTCCCAGCTACTTGAGAGGTGCAGGCAGGAGACTCGCTTGAGCCCAGGAGTTGGAGGTTGCTGTGAGCTATGACACAGCACTCTACCCAGGGGGACAGCTTAAGGTTCTGTCTCAAAAAAAAAAAAAAAAAAAGGATGTACCTTTTTCAGAGTTTTTCCTCTAGAAAAATGCAAAAGATTCTGTGGAGGACTAAGGGCGGTGGACCCATAAACTGGAAGGGAGCCTCAGTGACAGCCTGGAGCAGAATCCTTAACTTATTCCACTCTGCAACAAGAGTGAGAAATATATTCTGTTAATGCCACCGAGATCTGAGAGTATTGGTTACAGCAGTTGGCCTGCCTTCACTAAAATAGAACATACATTTTTCTGGAAGGGAAAAATATCTACAAGTTCAATAAGGAACAAAGTCTATTCCCTACTGCTTCATTAATTTACATTACCTTTCAGGTCTCTGTAGGTATCTCAACCCTGGAAGAAGATAAAGATGAAGAACAATGGTTTATAACAATGGCAACCCAAACAAAATTGGTTCTGGGAGCCGAGGTTTATGGAAGTGAGATGTATTAATAAAATGTGTGCCTGGAGAAGGCAGGGAGGTAAATAGAGAGATTCTATTTCTCAAGTCTCCTCGGTGCTGACCCTGGCTAATTCTCAGTATTCTCCTCCTCCACTCAGTAATCTCTCCCTCTCACAAACACACTCTCTCTCCTATTCAATCTCTGCATATCATTTTCACTTTCTATTTGTTGATCTTGAAACAGCCTTAGGAATTTTATAAATTCTTTGTTAACATGAAGTGATGAATTTAAGATTCACAGAAGAGCCATTAAAGATGATAATGCCCCCTAGACTCCCTAGGTAAAGAGATCCTCATTTGGGGAGAGAATCACTCTTGTCCAAAGCAGGAATTTTGATTAATTTGAATTGGGGGGGGGTTTGTTTGTTTTGTTTTTTTAATAAAAGAACACAGACTCACTCACACCAAGTCAAGGTAAGGGGGAAAACAACAAAATGAAACAAAAACAAAGATTTCAGGAGAATCCAAGACTGAAAAAGAGCAAACTCCACAAAGACCAGAGTTGCAGAGGGAGACGCTCCAGAGATGTCATTAGCAAAATCCACACATTGTCTCTCTAGCCCCAGCCCATTTAAGGAACCCAGTTCCTCTCCACAGCTGTTTCCCTTGGTACAGCTTCTTCATTCTCCTAAATCAGTAATTAGTTCCTTCAGCCCCTACTCCCTAACTTTCTCCTACCTCAAGACTTCTGCTTACTTCTTGGTTCTTCTTTCTTTGTAACTTCTATTTGCCATTGACCCCTCATAGCTGCTATGCTACCCCACGACCTTTATCTATGTGTGATATGTGTGATTTTAGCCTCCACTCAACCGCACCATTAGCTCCTACTGTTACTTGCCTGAGTCTTGCCCAGCCAACTCGAGACAGTGGAGGCAGAGATTTGTCAAACTAAAATGGCTCCCTGGGGCCCACCAGCTGTGGCCCTAACATAGCCAGTATAACATTGACCAACCTGTTAAGTCCCAATGGATAAGCTTCACAGATCTGTGCCATATCGTTTTATCAGAGTTTAACTTAAAGTTTACATGAAAAAGCAAGGCAGCTTATATGAATCCTTTGGCAAATATCCATAAGCATTGGCAAAAGTTAAAAGTGTAGGTATGTGCAGTTGTCCCAAGAAGGCCTCAAGAGGTAAAATGGTCTTCACGGTACATCCTTTCCTTCCCATCTTCATCTGTCAGCCCTACCTGCGGTTTTAAAAATATATGTAATTTTTAACATTTTTTTATGAAGTAACATATGCAACTAAAAAACTTCAAATATTACGCAACGATACTAAAACATTAAGTCTCCCTACCTTTCTTGCCCAGTTTTAACTTCTCTCCCCAAAGATGACAACTGTCATTCTATGACTTTTATACAAATGGATTCAAGTTTAATGAGCCAAAGTAGCTATAAAGATGAAGTAGGAAAGAGAAGCACTCTTACCTACTTTGTTGGGACAGAGTGAAAAATGGGCTCTTTTTCTTTCCCCAGTAAGCCATGTAAGTCCCACTGTCTGCCAGTAACCTAGCAGGGGAAATGCCACAACACAGAGCTGAATACCTCCCCCAAATCCCAGCAAAGGCTCTTTGTGAGAGTCAGCACAGGTGGGTTAAAGCTAGCTGGTGTCTCTTTCAAAGAAAGACCAGATTTCATGTCCTATTAAATAAGACTGCTGAAGGAAGAGAAATCTGTCATTCAGTAGGAACTCACAGAAACCCTGCCTGATAAATCAGAATCCCATCTAGACCTTTTGTCCTCCCACCATCATTTATATATGTCAGTAAATGTTTCTCTCTCCTAATAACAAATGTTGAAGGTCTGGGTTAAAATAGATTTTGGTGCTTCAGGAAATCCCATAAATCTTTTGGTGATGGAGGCAATGCCCCCCCCCCACTTTCTCTTTTCCCTTGACACAGAAATCTCTGAAATTACTAATGACCATCTGAAACTTCTAAGGGAACCCCATCTAACATTCTTGGCTCCTAACACTCCTCTCTGTTACCCTTTGAGTCTGACTGATACACTTATGTTCACCTCCCTTGCACTCAATTCCCAATTCTGCAGAAATTTCCTATATTGCCCCACAGGAGAAAGCTAATCTTTTGCCCAAGAAAAATCAAAGCTGCAGTTATCCCTGCAGAAACTGATATCCTGCCACTTCTTAATGATGATGTAGAACAGGGCTCACTAAGCTGCAACCCACAGGTAAAATCTGGGTATCTGTTTATTTGTATAAATACCACTTTACTGGGAAACAGCCACATGCAATTGTTTACGTATTGCCTGTGGCTGCATTTTGCTATGGTGGCGGCATGGAATCACTGACAAACAAAATTGTATGGTCCACAAAGGCTAAAATGCTTACCATCTGCCCTATACAGAAAAAGTATGTTGATGCCCGATAGGAAGTTGGATGGGGCAATCTATCACAAGCCTGTTTTTGGCAAAATACATAAGACTTGACAGACAGTGGCTTTACTATAAGAATATTTACTGCTTATCTAACCTAAAATCCAGAGGTAGGCAGGCCCTGGTTGGTTCTTAGATTCGACAGAGATATCAGAGACCTTAGATGTTTACCCGCTCACATTCTACCATCTCCAACAGGGTGACTTACCATTTCAGAGTTTCCAGATACCGTGTTTCCCCGAAAATAAGACACTGTCTATATATTTATTTTTTCTCAAGAAGACACACTAGGGCTTATTTTCAGGGGATGTCTTATTTTTATTAAATATAATACAACAATCTACATTTATTCAAATACAGTTAAGTCATCTTCTTCTGGAAAGAAGAAATGAAAAGGGTAAAGGGAACATTTTCTTATGAAATCATTTCTTTGTCATGGAAAAAAAGTTTTCCAAGAAACCCTTGGTAGAAATTCTCAAGTTGGATTGCATGTATGGCCATGGACCAACCAGAAAGAGAACTGAGACTGCTCAGTGATGGGTTTGGAGCCAGGGTTGCCACACCCAGCTGTATATGAGAATCAGAAGTAACCACCAAATTAGAAAATGTCAGTATCTATGCCCTACCTGAGACCACTTAAGTCAGAATTTTTCCAGTGGTTCCTAATAGTGTTATTTTTCTTTAATTTTTAAGAAGATTCCAATAGGTAACCAGGAAAGGGAAGAACCACCAGATAGGCTGCTCATAATTCATCTCTTGGTACTGAACATGTTTTTATACCAACAAAAGTAGGGTTCACTGTCTGGGAGAGGGGAAAGGAACAATGGTGGCTTTTGGGTTGGCAACCAATGTGTTTGTCACAGTCAATTATATAGACATTGAAGTAATTCAGATAGATAGTGGGACTGAGGCAGAAGAGACTTAGCCAGAATCCACCCAAATCCTCAGTGAATGAGGAGAAGCACTCAAAAGTTTATGGTCAACAATTCCAAGCAGGGTAGAGGGCTATGAATTTCAATATGAAGAAGTTCAATGTGAAGAAGAAAGAAATATACATGTGATGATCACAGGAGATGAGGGTGTCAAGGGAGGGAAGGAGCATAGGAAGGAAAGGAAGGCTGAGGATTTAATTCCATAGCGGTCAAATTGAGGATAAGTGTTCTGTTATTTCAAAGTTCAGGTGTCTGAAAAGAACTATCAGTCTAGAGTTGAAGAAAGAAGTAAACTAAGTTCTTTACAGGACACTTCTGAAAATGATGGAAGGCCTACTAAGGATTTCCCAGAAAATAGGCTTAAATTGGAAATGTCCCAAGAACACCATCTACAGGGATGATGGAAATCCTGAACCTGAGTAAAATTGTTCTGTGAGAAGTTCAAAATACAAAGAAAGGTGAAGATCTGCCCTCTGGGGTACAAAAAACATACATCAAGTCTGCTGCCAACTGTTAATAGACTATAGATTTATTCTGAACTCCACCTACTCAAGGTAATGGAAATTTAAATATTTCACTTGATACATTTTAAGCTTTGATGGTAAATTGAAATCATACTCTTTCCAGCTAATAAGAATAATAAAATTATCAAGATGAGTTCAGGTCTTCCAATTCCAAATCCCTTGGATTGAGACCTCACTTACTCCAAACTCTGATTTGCACAGGACTGCTAACTGCAAAATTTGAGTGACCTTTTGATCTCCAATGAAACACCATGGGAAAGTTGTTTTCCCTGCACTCTTTCAAAACAGTAACTACTCTACATCATTTAAGATCCTTTGTCAAGGGAATTCAATTAGCATCAGCCCGAGGTCACCTCAGGACTTCTTAAAGTTTTTCATCCTGTGAACTCCCCTGGGTTTTCCATGACTCATATCAACTGTTCACAAAAAAAATAAGTTCACATTTCATCTTACAAATTCCAAGGTAGCTCTGGTCTCCCCCACAGTGTCATATCCAATCTGAAAGGAGGAAGTGCCCAAGGGGAGGCAGAAGGTGGGGAATGCTGGGTCACCCGTAGTTCACTGCCTCTTCCCCGGCAGCTGTTTAGAGCACAGGGGCTACAGTCTCAGTGACTTCCTGAGAACAGCCCGCAATCTCCCTGTGGGTAACTCCCAGTGTAGAAAACATTGGGAACGTATTGAACATCTCTCTGGTATAATGACAGACTCCAAACTGAACCTAGGGGTCTCTCGCCTTTTCTCCTTCATCAGAGGGATCCATTTCCAGCTCTCTTTGGAAAGTGATCTAAACTTTCTCCTCTTCTTAAATAAAATCTGTGTTACCCAGAAAACGAAGAAATAAATAGAACCTAGGAATGCTAAGACAGTAACATTTACCAAATTTGCTATGCTAATAGCACAAAAAATATCAGCTTAAGTCAATAGTCAAGTATTTTTTGTTTACTATTATTAGTAAAATGAAATATGTCATGTTCACTGAACTATCCTAAGCTGAAAATGCCATTCCTTCAGCCTCCCCTTCAACAAATACTCGAGTGCCTGGTGTGTGAAAGTCATGTTGCAAGGCAAGGGGAACAAAGGACAATTGGCACTTTTCAGTAAACAAAAACTGTAAGAAAAAAATCCTTGTAAAAAACATACTATGAAGTTATAACATGGCAGAAAGGCATCACAGTAAGCCCTGCAGTCAGCTAGAATTCAGATGTGTCTGATTATATGCACAGGCTTGATATGAGGGGCTTCCCTGAGTTTCTCCTAGGAAGGCAGGTACATCTGACCTGAAAGACAGGTCCTCATGTCAGAGGGAGGTGCAATTCTGACAACCTTGGCTGTCATTTGGAAGCTTCCTCTGTCCTTTGAGTAAAAAAAGAAAAGGCTGTTTTCACTAACATTTATAGGATATTGGGTCAGACAAGAACACAGCTTAGTACCCTTTTCTCAAACAGAAAGGTCTATTAATATCATCACACTTTAAACAGATTCAGTCATTCAACAAATATTTACATTGTAGCAGAAACAGTCACAGGGTTGTGAGGCATAAGAAAAACTGGGTAACAAATAAGATGAATACACCAGGAAGTAATCAGCTGATGTATCTAAAATTAATGAGATCTTTATGGGAATGGAGTGTCCAATTGGTGATGAATTCTTAAATGATACGTGGACACTAAAGCAGTTTCAAAGGAGAATAGTAAGAATCATTAAGAAAGAAAATTAGCTTATCCTTAGGTTGTATAATTCAAGCTACTTAACTAGGAGAAGACAAGACTAAAGGCTGACTTAATTATTATCTTCACAGTTGGGGGGAGCTTTATGCTGTTCTATGCCTTACAGCCCACACATAAGAAAATGGGATAAATTAAAGCATTTCTTTAGCCACCAATCCAATCAATAAACACATCATACAGACACCTGCCTCATTGCCTAACACAATAGATGGCAGAAGCATTAAGATAAAAATAATATAGTCTCCAGCAATGAAAGGTATTGAATTCGAAAATAGAAAAAAATTCTTTGAACAACAGGTGATAAAACTCAAGAACTGGCTAGAAAAGAGTAGGTAATATAAATGCCTAAATATTATCAATAAGAAAGTTAATTACTATTCAAGAGTATTAATAATTGTGGCATAAAGCGAGATGATAACTCAAGTTCCTTCCTAGATCTGTGATACTAAAACCTAATCATAGCTTATAGTCAACAGTTTCCTATAAAGTGACATTAAAAGTGATATATAAGTATGGTGTATAGAACTAGATCTTTATTTGTCCACTGATTAATATTGTTATTTCATGTCAAACATTCCTGAGCTATTTCTAATAGCTCTTTAATTAAAAGTAATACCTAACTCCTTAGATTTAAGGGAAGACATCTGATAATCTCTCTGACAAAGAGTTAAAAGCATAAAATCCGGATCAAGATCGTGGCCAATAAACAGCTTGCAGTTCTAAAACAAGAACGTGATAATAAACCCCACTTATTTTAATTTTTAATCTGGGCTTTCTGGTTATATGTCCAGTATTGCAGACTGGAAAATGAACTTTAAACAAGTCCTTTTCAAGAAATGTACTGAACTATATATAACCTTAAAGCATAGAGTCACACCTAAAAGTTTTGTTTAACTAGAATGATAGAGGGAATCAAAACATCTGAAGCTCATTTCCATTCATCTCCATTTGGAGATGACATTTCAAATTCAGTATGTCAAGAAAAGAGTGTGAGCACACAAGAGTGAGAGAGAGTCTGTATCCACCTTAAATCAAACCCACACCTGTGCTCATGTCTCTTAATTATAGACATCATCTGTCCAGTCCTGCAGAATAGACACATCAGCCGTCTTTGATTCTTCACTCCTCCTTGGGCCCCAAATTAATTCATTTACAATACAGAAGGTCTCTGATGTACCATCATTCAACTTACTGATTTCTCAACTTTACAATGGGCTTATGGGGGTATTGAATGTGCTTCCAATTTGCAATATTTCCACCCTCAATGGGTTTCAGGACATAGCCTCACTATAACCTAAGATGCACCTGTAATTTACTGAGCACTTCATATGTCTCACCCCATACTAGAGGTATGACTGGTTTTCATGCCATTGTATTTGCCCTCAGGTATACAACCATTCAAACAAATTTTGGAACCCTAAAGATTAGGTGGTTTTCAACTGAAATTGCATTGAGACGATTACAGATTTGCATGCTTGCTTTGTTTCCTCCAATGGTCACATTTTGCAAAATTATAATATATTGCAACCAGGATACTGCCATTAATACAATCCTCCCATCCTATTTCTATTTCCCCAGTTTTATTTGAACTCATTCGTGTGTGTGTGTTTAGTTCTGTACAATTTTATCACCTGTGTGCTAGGTTCACATATCCACCGCCACAGTTAAAATACTGAACAGTTTCATTGCTACAAATAACGGTGTTGCCCTTTCATAACCACATTCACCTCCCCCCCACCCCCTCCCATTCCTAATCCCTAGCAATCTGCAGACTTCCATTTCTAAAATTTAGTCATTTCAAAAATGCTACATACATGAAATAATAATTTGTAATCTTTTATGAATTGGCTTTTGGTTCTCAGTATAATACTCTGGAAATTTAAATCCCAGATAAATGCAAATGCATTTATTAATAGTTCATTTCTTTTTATTGCTAAGTAGTATTACATGGTATGTATTTATAACAGTTTGACTATTTACCTGTTGAAGGACATTGGGGCTCATTCTAGGTTTTGGTTATTCCAGTAAAGCTGTTATGAACATCCATGTGTAGATTTTTGTGTGCGCATACATTTTCATTTCTCCACAATAAAGGCCCAGTAGTACAATTTCCAGGCCCTATAATAGTCGAATGTATAGATTGAATGTACAGATTTTCTTAAATAAACTACCAAACTGTTTTCCTGAATGGCTGCACCATTTTACATTTCCACCAGCAATGTGTAGGTATTCTGACCAGCATTTGGTGTTCTCACAATTTATTTCAGCCTAATGAGTATAGAAGTTCTCATGATTCACTGTATTTAAAAAGCATAAATTGCTCAGGGTGGCAGGGGAGAGAGAAACTAAGTCTGGGGGGTGAGAGTTGGGGAGCATGTTGAGGGCAAGAGAGGTCTGGTTAGGAACAAAGGCAGGGAAGAGAAAATATGTGAGTTGGGTTTTTAAAAACTGAGTAGATCTTCAGAAACAAGAGAGGAGGAAGAACGCATCTGATGCAGCAAACAAAATGCTCAAAATCTGGAAAACACACGGGAGACCTTGGAGAACGGGGAGAAGTCCCGGTAGGGAGAGCCCAGCCTGCCATGCTTGAATGTAGGCAGGACTGGAAGGGAAAGGAGAAAGAGCCAGGCGTCCATGGCGGTGGAGACCTGCATGGGTCACGCTGGGGATGTCCACTGTGTGCTGCAGGTAGAAGAACACCCTCAGGGCTGACAAGGACAAGGCCAGGGCTCCAGCCAACCAGTTTCCACGAACTGCTGACTCTACCCTTCATATCCCACATCTGTCTTCTCCTTTCCCTTCTCACTGTCTCGTCCTGCCTCAGAGGCTCTCCAAAGCCCCTGGAGCACCCTCCTTCAATCCACCTTTCCTACTGATGCCAGAGTCATTTTCTAAAATCCTGCAGTTCACATTACCTTATTTCTCTCCTCAGAAACCCTGACTGGCTCTCTTCTCTGGGCAGAACAAAGTCTGAGCTCCTCAGCATGATTTAAGAACAGAGGCAATTTGGCACCACCACTGCCCCCGGGGAAGATGAACTGCAGGTGGATGGGGCTCATTTCTATTCCCAGTTTGGGAACTGCTTTTTACAGCTACAAGCTGGAAACTCATGTTTCCTCCGCCTCCTGAGCCTGCAGAAAAGCTCCTGATGCTTAAAGACTTGAGCTCAATGTCACTTGTTTTTGTGAAGGTCGCACTAATCCCTTTCCTTCCTCCACCCCCAAATTTATGCTAATCACTCTGACTTTAGGTTTCACCACCATTTTGCTTATATCACCACTGAAGTATTTATTTCATTTTGCCTTGCGTTGCAGTTAGCTCACAAGTATTTTTCCTCAAATAGACTATGAACTACTTAATTCTAAGCTTGGTGATATAAATGTAAAACAGAAACTCGAGCTGTTTATTTAATACTAGTGTGCCTATATGCCAAGGATTTGGCTATATCCTGCAGAAGGTATACAAACACTTAAAAGTATGAGAGCTAGAAAGGGGATGTAATATGTTAACAATCATAATAAAACAGATTATTTGTTTTTGAGAATACAAAGAGCTATATTTTCTCTACATACATCTGAAATATGATTCTATGTCTACCTTCATTTCTTTTGAGGTTCTCTAGACACATTTTCCAATAATAAAAAGAAGCAAAAAGTTCAAAAAGCCAGATTTGTCAAATATGTGGCAAAGTTTACCTGAAATGTTTGATCTTCACTTCTTTTTATTTAGCTGTACTGTAAATTTGCTGTTTTCTCATAAATAAACATGCTCGAATCTTCAAAATTGTTTCTATACAATAAAAGCTCTTACAATAAAAGAATATGGTACTGTAGTTTTTTAAATTCCTTTTAACATTTAAGCAAACATCCACTTCTAATAGATTTATGCAGATGCAAAAAGTGAGGTGCACATCAATAATGTTGACAGCTGCAGACACATTTCAAACACAAGGTCTCAAATGACAACACTCCCAAGAGCGAGGTCAAGGTGACCACTCATCATTTCTAAGATGTGACAAAACTATTTTTAATAGTTTTACTTAGCAACAGTAAAAATATAATCAGAAATCTTAAAACAAATATATATAAATTATGGGATGCAATGAAAAATTTATCACCTGGTGATGGGCCAGTGAATGTGTTGACATAGCTGCCTTTTCTTGATAATTTACATAAATTATTCCCTAAACCAAGACACAGTAAATGTCACCCTTTTCTCTAATAGAATCAATGTTATATTTCTAGAGTATACTGATGGCACTCAATGTGACTTCAATTTAAAGAAAAGGTGAGAGAAATTTATGTCCTACTGACTTCCTAATGTGTTTAAAAGACATGACCACTAATATTTAAAGGTTAAAGTGGGATCACTGGAGTTTCCTCTCCCTAGATACACAATCATTTGAAACTGGTCACTAGAACTGCCTTTGGGGTCCTCCTATAAACCAGGGTTTTTTTGTTTGGTTTTATTTCCTCAGGTCAAGCAAATATTCTTTAATTTCAAAAGAAATTTAGAAACATAGCATTTATGATTTTTATTAACTCCTAAAATTATAGCCAATATCTCAGCTATATCTTTTGATGAGCCTTAAGCCAATTTTAATCCATTCACCACAAATTCCAGGCATTGTAATGAAAATGTCTCTCTAACTTATGGGACCTGAAAGAGTATATCTACTCTTTTGGAAATTCCAACACATACTTGATTGAACACATGGAGATTTCTTGGAGCCATATTTTAGTTTAGCCCTCCTCTTTTCTGATTATAAAATGAAAATAAAAAACATTTAAACATTAGGTATATCAAAGAAGTTGAATGTCTGTTCCTTCAAGAGGCATCTCTGTTAGCTGGTCAACACCCACATAAACTAATGCTAGTGAGACTCAGTACAGACGGGATGGGCAAACACCGCTAGTAAAACTGATTTTTAAAAATGTTTCAATTTTTGTATTCCTTCCTTTTCCTTTAAGACTGAAGAGAGTCTGAAGGAGTTTTATAAAGGGGCTAGATGGGAATTAAGGAACACTTTGGATAGAAGAGTCAGAGAGGGTGGGAAAAAAGAGTCATGGCCAGGAAATGCAATCAAAGTTTCGATGAATCTACTTCATCATATTAACGTGTGATAAGAAAATAAATTCAAACAGGAAAGAAAAGAGAGAGCCTTCAAAAGTCTTCCACTGCTTCACAAACAAAGCAAAAATAAGGCTGATGTAAACGCTTCCCATCTGATTAGTGTTTAGAACTTAACATTATTCTTTCATTCACAAACATTTCATTTCCTAATATCTCAAAACGGTAAAAAAGTTCACTTAGTTTCACACCACTTATCACCACAGTGTGCAACTACAGAAATGGCGTACCTTCTCCTCAGGGCTTTCTACACAGAATCCGTCTTTAACTATGCAAGCAGAGAAGAGGAATTACCCACAATTAGCGCAAGCAAGGTCTGCTGAACTATGGAGATGTGACGAGATTGTGGACTGTGGAATAGTGGTGTGCACTGAGCCTGCTGGGCCGAGCTCCTGTCAGGTGCGGTATTCTGAGGATGCTCCTCTACACCTGATGGTGCAGCTGGGGTAAGATAGCCTCTTCCTGACAATGTGACAGAATCAAAAGGCAACTCTGGGGGCATCTCTGTAAGACAATCTTATAAAGTGTTGTTGGAGAAATCTCCCTAATTAAACCCATGTGAATAAAACAATTGGAATTTAAGTGGGAAATTCTTACCAAGCCCTTAGTTCTATTTGTGAGATTTAAGCCTTCAAACAAGAACTGGAGGTTCAGAAATGAGAGATAGCAGTTACTAATAGAGTTGCAATACAAGAATATTTTACATCTTTTGTTAGTTTGTCATCTAAGACATGTTTAGTCTAAAATAAATCAGAAGCCATGAATATGATTATTGTGGCCTGGGTTCTGGCCACATGAGGCTCGTGTGGCCTCAGACAGAGTATGCTGAGTCAGTCTTGTGGGCTAGAATGAGGAGGAATGAGTCCTCCACTGGAGCTCGTGTCCAGGGAATCGAGCCCCACGTAGACCAAACAGCTAATGGAGCTGAGTCATCAGGGTCTGTGGGCTAAGCCAATGATTTCCAAACTGAGAAACTTCTTAGAATACAGATTCCCAGACCACACCCAGGACCTAGTACACCTACATCTCTTAGAATAGGGCCTAAGGAAATTTACTCTTCAAAAGCTTCACAGAGAATTAGGATAATTAGTAAGGTTTAAACCAGAGAACTGAACTAAACTTACCCTAACTGGGCACGGGCCTTGGGGCTGGGGGTCTTTCATCTGCTCCCTGAATGAGGCCTCCTTAAACCTCTCCAGCATCCAGTATTGCCAACTAGAAATCTGACTACAACCTGACACATTTCTTTCTCATCTATATGTTTGTTCAGGTAAATGGTTTTCTCTCCAGAAGCTTTTAAAATTTTCTTTTAATTCTTGAAGATCGAAAATTTCAGTGAGATGTAGCTTGATAAAGACATCCTTTTAATCTGAAGACTCAAATTTTCAGGTTAAGGGAAGTGCCTCTGTTACCTCCTTTTCATCTCTTCCATTTCCTACGTTCATCTTCTCTTTTTCTGGAAAGCCTGTTACATGAGTGCTAACCATCATGAATTAATATTCTTGAGTTTTAATTTTTTATTCATTTTCCCATCATTTTCTCCTACTGTTCAAACTAATAATTCAGCCTTCAACAATGTTCATTCTGTTTTTTATCCCTCGTATTTGTTTTTTTTTTCTATTTTGCTAATCAGATTTTTAATGTCTAGAACCACTCTTGTGTCTTTGAACTACTCATCATCACAGGAGCCTTTTTCCTCTTCCTTCTTTCCTTCCTGCTCCTTTTTCTTCTTTCCCTCTTTTTAAATAGAGACTCTCCATTTGATAGTCTTTGAAGATTTGTAAATGTGTCCTTGGTTATGTGTTCAACTAGTCCTTGAACTGTTTCTTTTATAACCTTGGAGTGGTGGCTCTGTTTGTTCATCTTGGTCCTGTTGGTTTTCATCAACTCCCTCGTGATACGTGATTGCCCATTTGCAGCTGGCACAGTATGATGTTGGACCGGCTCTCAATTTTAAGTGAGAAGACTGCTTTTCAATTCTATGTACATATTTAAAGTGAGTTGACTGGACAGTATCGTTTAAGGTTCCCAGGGGCACAGGCTGGCAGGCAGGCTAGGAGCTCATGCTTTCCCTCTTGCCTTAAGTGGTGGAGAATTTCAAGGTTTTAACCTCCTGGTGGAGCAGCCTGTCCCTTTTTTCTTTCCATGCCCATAAGCATCTCAAGTCTCCATGCGATCTGCTCTCTTTCTTGCTCAACCCCCAAAAGAACTTATTTTGATAATACTTTTCAGGCCTCACCTGACATGGAGTTCCACTTGTGCCTGCCATTCAGTGTAGCAGGGAAAGTGATAGGACGTAATAGTTCGTATTTTAGCTCATATTTAATGACTCTGATGGCTGTCTTGGCCACATTCTTTACATTAGATCACTCTGAGCTTGAGGGTTCTCAGGACTGTATCATCTCTAGCTTGCAAAAATTCTCCCAATTTTCTACCTGCTGATGGCAATCTTTCTCCTCTGTCCAACATTGCTTTGAAATATTTTATTTCAGTCACATAAGGGACTCAGGACAGGAGGAAGTTTAGATGTGTGCTCAGTCTAATCTCCTCCTACAAGGCCTTCTCTTAGATTCCTTCTATATTAAGCCACTGACATATTCAACCACAAAAAGACACAAACATTAAACTATATCACTCCTAGAATACATAAGAAACAAGTAAAAAAACTCATAAAACTCACAGGCTAGTGACATCTGTTGCCTCATGAAAGCACAAATAGTTAAATTACCTCTTATTTGGCTATTCTTTTTTATTTTTATTTTTCAAAAAACAAAAGTTCTATCCAGCAAGACACCTCCTTTTGTAAAGAGGAACATCGCTAGAGTTAAAAAACAAATCATTTGACTTTATGTAAAAGTTTTTTATTATTTTAAAAATATTTTTAGGTTCTGAAGATACAGGCCTTGCTAAAAAAAAAAGAAAAGAAAGAAAGAAAAAAAGAAAAGAAAAGAAAAGGAAAGAAACAAAATATTTGCAAAGTAACCTAAAATAAATCTATCATCATAGACCATTATGTCATATTAATTAATAACAGGAATGATGCTTACAAGGGATTGTAAAATTCTACATTAATCCTTAGTCTCTTTGGTGGTTATATAGCAACCATCTGCAGTTGCTAATTACACAAGTCATAGAACCACTGGCAGAGGATTCCAAATTTCTTTTAATCTGCATGTACACTTCCCTTGGAGATTGCATTTTGAAATAACATTGTTTGCTATTTGCAAATGTCATTCAGGCACTTACTATCTCCCATCTGCCCGGAGTGAAGAGCAAGGAATCACTCATAAGTCACAAGCCAGTTGTAAGTGCTCACTGCAACATTAATCTTAGACATGCATTTCAGCCAAGTGTGACTTTAGAGAGGGAGGAAACAATATAGCTGACCAGAGACACCAGCTGCCAGATTATCTCAGAAAGAAGGAAAAGCTTTAGATGAAAAAGAAGCAAACAAAGAAACATGGATTGAGCGAAATTCTGAGGGAAAAGTGACAGAACCTGCCCGTGACCCCACAGCAAGTAGTTGTGCAGCAGAATAAAGAGCAAGATACCAGCAGAGATCAACCCCTGAGAGGCTTGGGGCCTAGCAAAAAGGGTAGGTGGGGTTTTTCCTTTTTTTCTTTTTTTTGTTTATCCTTCATATCTCTGGCAGACTCCTGATCTTCCAAAGAGCCTTTCTACCCTCACAAGCTCAAAAGCTGTTATAGCCAGGGAACTGGGAGCTTCTTGAGGACAAAGCGCCAGGCTGTAAGCCCCCTTGGGTCACTCCCTGTCACCACAGACCCAAGCAGAGATGGCAGGTGCCAAATTGCTTCTCCACCCAAGGTGCACTTTTGTCCTCCCCAAAGGTTTTCATTTTGCTTATTCCCACATAAATATTTCCCAGCTCCAGCCCAACTGTGACAACCACAGGGGCTGGCAAGTCCCAGGAATCTGAACAACCCTATAACTTAGACACTCCAGGCACACTGCCCTCCAGAGAGAGGGATAGAAATAATCAGAATGCCAGCTTTCCTCCATTCAGACTTTTTCTCCCCTTCCTCTCACCTGCCCATGACTGCTAAGAGGGATGATTAATCTAGGGCTCTCAGGAACAGCTGCTTCCCCTCTATCAATGTATCCACCATACCAAGTCTTCCCAAAGAGTGGGGCTCAAACCTTTCCTCTTGAAAACTTGAGAGGACTAAGGGGTGCTCATACTGTGAGCTCCCTGCTTACCAGTCCCCTGGTGCTATATGCCTCCTGCTCCATCAGAGCAGGGCACGCTCTGAAGCAGAGGGACACCAAACCTGCCTGAGCACCTATAGACAACTTGGGACCACCTCATTTCTTCCTGGATGTCAGGGATTGATCTTCAGAACCTCAGGGATAGGCCTACAGGCCAGATCTTGTACCTCCAGAACTCAATTGTGTTGCTTAGAATAATGGTGGGCAGATTTGTACCCTAATCTTAGGAGTTGAGGGAGCCTACATGGGCAGAACTGAAAAGAGTGCAGCATAGATCCCAGCCATAGCATACTTGTGAGGCACAACTTCCTCCACAGAAAGGTCCCACTGTCCACCCAGGCTGAGATCTCAGACAGGGAAGCTCCTGCCCCACAGCACTATCATGGGGGAGCTCAGCTACTTGGAGCTCCTGCTTGCTGGCAGATACCAAATGGCAAGCATGGAGCAGGGGAGGGGACAGATGAGCAAGACCCACTTCTGACAGCCAGATTATGAATCTCAGATGACCTCTTCCTACCAACAGATTTTCTGGCTGTGTGGGGCCACTTCAGCCCCTCTCTGGTGGCAATTCTGAGAATCTGGGAACCCTTTATCCCTGACAAAACAGCTTCCTTACCAGCTTTGGTGGAGCCTGAGGGCAGGCTTACCCACCCCAGCCCTGATCAGCCTGACCTCCCCACCTGCCTCTGGTGTGGTGGAGAATAAAGACTTACCTGAAAGTTCCACGGCTCTAGCCACCACCTGGAGCCACCACCTGGAGCATTCAAATGCTTCTCTTGAGGGGCTAAAGACAGTCCCCAAAACAACACTACAACTTGTTCCTTCCAGCAAATGACACCTACTGACAGGGAGGTCAATTTGCATAGCCCTTTACAACATTTACTGCCTCAATCATACAGGGTGTGGTGATTCTTACCCACAAGCTCCACTTACTGTCAGAGATTAAACTCAGTGAGATTAACAATTCATATTGTTAAGACCACAGGGCTGGGAAAGAAAGGAATTCAAAGACTTCCATCTTCCCTTATCAACTAGAACTAGAAAAGAAAGAGCAAACCAAAACAAGCAAGCAGAGAAAAAGAAAAACACATAATTAGGTCAGATCAGAGCTAAACAAAATGGAAAACAAATGAAAAAAAAAGGCAATTCAAAAGATCAATGAAACACAAAGTTGGTTCTTTGAAACAATGAACAAAATTGATAGATTTCTTACTAGATTGACCACGAATAGCAGAGAAAGGAGTAAAATAAGCTCAATCAGAACTGAAAAAGGAGATATTGCAACTGATACCACAGAAATACAAAATTTCATCTGTGAATACTATGAAAATCTCTATGTACAGAAACTCAAAAAGTAGAGAAAATGAGTGAATTCCTGGAAACACACAATCTCCTAAGATACAATCAGAAAGAAATGGAATTCCTGAGCAGACCTATAATGAGCATGAGATTAAAGCAGTAATAAAAAAAATGTTCCAACCAAAAGAAAGATCATGACCAGATGGATCCACAGCCAAATTTTATCAGACCTACAAAGAAGAACTGGTGCCTATACTGCAGAAATTATTCCTTACCAACAAAAAGGAAAAAATCCTTCCCCAACTTATTCTATGAACTTATTCTTATTCTATTGTGCCAGGAAGTGACACAACAAAAAAATAAAGAGACAGATCAATACTGCTTACGAATACAGATATAAAAATCCTCAAACCAAGTTCAACAACACATCAAGAAAAAATAATAATACACTATCACCAAGTGGGGTTAATCCCAGGGATACAAGGATGGATCAACATACATAATTCAATAAAAGTGATTCATGACATAAGTAGTAACCAAAAAAAGACCATAGGAACATCTCAATAGATGCAGAAAAAGCATTTGACAAAATTTAGCACTCTACTGATAAAAACCTTCAACAAACTAGGTGTAGAA
>CAUYQV010188708.1:0-12125 GCA_963574575.1 Galagoides demidoff
TGGCGGGCACCTGTGGTCTCAGCTACTTGGGAGGCGGAGGCAGGAGACTCGCTTGAGCCCAGGAGTTGGAGGTTGCTATGAGCTGTGATGCCATGGCCCTCTACCCAGGGGGATAGCTTGAGGCTCTGTCTCAAAAAAAAATAAAAATAAAAATAAAAATTAAAAAAAAAACAAAACAGCGTCTTAGAAGGCTCCTGAAAAACAATGTAACACTTGCTTTCTCCCTCCTTTTATGGTTTATTTGAATACACTGTTCTCTCTGCAACTGTACCAACTGTGGGGGCAGAAACTGTCTATGCACTGCAGAGCTCTATGTGCTCTTGACCATGAACCATGGGAGGCTCCCAGGTGTCTGTTCCATGAAAAGAATATGGGAAACTTCAAAAGGAAAAGCTTTTCATCTTACTTGTCTAATTTCATGGAAAACTTAAGAAAAAGAGGGCAAGAATTTACTTATTATGGATGTTCTTAAAAGTCTGGCAAAACAAAAGAAAACAGAACAAAGTTAACCCTTTCCCAGTTATGTTCCATCTGTTGGGTCAAAGATTATAAGTTAAAATTAAGTTGGATCCGGGAGAAGCAGAATAGCCTTACAGGACTCTAGAGAAAAGCATGTCTCTTTTAAATGATTTGTTCCCAGAAGATTTAACTGTCAAGTGTCCCAGGATAACAACTCTCGTCATATGTGTCTCTGGGGTAAAGAAGTTACCTCACAGCGTCATAACAAGCAGCGGGAAGCAAGCCAAGTTGCTAAGGGAAAACCTCTCCACTTTTGCAAGTGGCCGATTATCTTTAATAATAAAAGGTTTTTTTTTAATAATAAAAGTTTTAATACTTCAAGAGCAGGCACTTTGTAAGCACTAAATACACACCTGGCTCTGTGGTTAGTACTTTATTTCAACATCATGTTAAATCATGCTTGATATTCATTACTATCTGATATGTGTTAGGTAACTGAAGCTCGGAAAGGTTCCCAGGTCCCAAGGCTACTAAGTGGTAGGGCAGAGACTTAGCCCCCTCGAGTTCTACAGGCCATGATCTTAACCACAGTGACTTGGAACCAAAAAGGAAAGTGAACTGGGCAGTAATTCTTACCACGAGTGAGAGGAAGGTGTGGAGACCAAAAGAAAAAGCACCTTTAAAGCATTTTCTACTGATATTCCCAGCCTTTACATGGTGTTCACCCCCAAATTTGTTTCTGTTTTGAAAACAAAAGCAATAACGCAATACCTTTCTTTTTATTTATTTATTTTTGTTTGTTTTTGACAGACTCTTACTCTGTCACCCTGGGTAGAATGTTGTGGCGGTGTCATTGCTCACAGCAACCTCAGACTCTTGGCTCAAGCAATCTTCTTGCCTCAGCCTCCTGAGCAGCTGGGACTACAGGGACCCACCACAAAGACCAGCTCATTTTTCTACTTTTAGTAGAGATGGAATCTCTCTTTTGCTCAGGCTGGTCTCAAACTCCTGAGCTCAAGCGATCCACCCACCTAGAGCACCAAGATTACAGGTGTGAGCCACCAGCACCTGGCCTCACAACACCTTTGGTTGTTTTGTTTTGATGTAAAAGGTTTATTTTATTAATTTTTAATATATCTGATCATTTGGAAAGAATAAAAGGAAAGAAAAATGTTTAAAACTCATAAGGTAGGCTAGGTGCAGTGGCTCATGCCTGTAATTCCAGCACTCTGGGAGGCCAAGGCAGGTGGATAATCTGAGCTCAGGAGTTTGAGACCAGCCTGAACAAGAGTGAGATCCCATTTTCAAAAATATAACTGAGCGTCCTGGCAAGCTCCTGTAGTCTCAGCTACTCAGGAGGCTGAGGCAAGAGGATTGAGTTGCTGATGCCACAACACTCTACCTAAGGCAATGAAGTAAGACTGTCTCAAAACAAAAACAAGAACAGAAACCAAAAAAAACTTCATAGGGTTTACAAGATGTTAATGTAAACCTTTAACCAGTTGGCCTACATAGTAGAAGAGAGAGAGTCAAGAGAAGGAAAACAGAAGCTCCAACAAATGAACAATACTGATGACCAGCAAATAAATCACCAGCACTGCAGACATAATAAAGTGTCCTCAGATAGGCCTGAGCGTAATTATGCTTGAGAATTCATTGCTGGGTAAAATTTGGGGGTGTTAGGTAGACAATCATTTCTTATTTTTAAATAAAATAAATAGAATAGTAATTAGAGACAGATGATGTTTTTGAATGAGCAGAAGGGTTTTGCTGGCAGTTCTTTAAAAATACATCTGCACAGATAGGATTAGCATCCTTACCACCCACAAAATCAAGAACGGGAATGCAAGGCCTTACAACACCTTCCTGATAAACAGAAAGGGATTAGTGACCCACGTTGTTGACCTGCCTTGTGGCTCTGATCTTCCAAACTCTTGCAGTCAAGAAAGAACATTCACCAGGGGAATGTTAAGGATTCTCAGGGTCCTGAAGAGTCATCTTATACCCATCCTTCTGCTGCCTAGCCTGAACCCCATACTTCTCAATTCAGAGAGAAGTAAAAGTCTTTGCAATTGGGAATGCTGTTGTACTTGAACTAGAACATGGCTCTGAAGAAGCCAGGAATTCTGCAATATGTTGGAGGAATATTTGGGGAATACTTGGGGAACCTGAGACCTTGAGAATTCAATAGTCCTTTAGTAATATCAAAATGACAGAGAATGCTGGCAGTCAACTGGTACGCAAGGCCAAAAGTCTATTACTTGAATATTGTATTTAGGCACCTTTATTATAATAAAACTCATTTCCAAAATATTCTCTATAAATAATATCAAATTAGACACTTGGATAAGACTAGCTTGTTTTAAAAATAACATTTAAAAATTAAATACCAAGAATCTTTAGCTTCCTACCAAAAGACTTCGATTCCCAGGCAACCACTTTTCTTTAGTCACTGACAAATAGGAAGAAACCATTTTCCCCAAAGTTATATATGTTCATATTGAAGATCATCTGAGAAGCATGCAGAGCCCAGTGACAGTGATGTACCCCGTAGCTAGGAGACTGCTTGTCGTCACCGTTTTCAGTAGGGCAAGATTTTAAACCCATTTTTTTTCCCTCGTAGGTTTAATCCTGGTCCTGCCCTGCATAGATGTGTTTGTCAAAGTCGACCTCAGAACAGTTACTTGCAACATTCCTCCACAGGAGGTACTGGTGGTTAAAGATGTATTACCAAAAATAAAACCCGCATCTTCCCAGTACATGGGGGATCACAATCTTACGGAGTATTGTTAAACTGGAAAGGGGAGCCTGAACTGAACACCTCAGGGACCTGCTTATGTTGCCCCAGGTGGCCCCTGGTCTTGCCAAATGAGACTAACGCTGTGGGCAGGGGCTGAATTGCTGGGATGGGCCTCTCTATAAAGGTACATCAGCATTGCCTTCCTGGAAGACAGAACATGGTCTCTGGTGCCATCTATGTTTCCAAAGTGTCACTGCTCCACCAAGTCTGTTAAAAACTGAAAATCAGAAAGATGACAGGCATCAGGGAAACGAGTGTTCTACCTCTGTTTAGAAGACATGAGGTAGTCAAATGCTGGAAAGGTTCTGCTATTACATTTTAAAATGAAAGTGCCTACATTCACCATGGAAAATCCTGTGGGATGTGAGATTCCTCTAGGACAAAGTTCAGGGGGAGGTGGGACTACACCCTGTGGAGGAAGATGATCTACTCAGGCCAGGGCGGGTCTCAGGTGGCTACAGCTGATGTTCTCCTTCCGTGGAGGAAGGTGCTCAGGCTAGTGTCACTTTGTTGTTATCTGTGAAAGTCATCAGCCTGTGACTCTGCCCTGTTCTTGCTCCACAGATCCTCACCAGAGACTCTGTGACCACTCAGGTGGATGGAGTCGTCTATTACAGAATCTATAGTGCTGTCTCCGCAGTGGCTAATGTCAGTGAAGTCCACCAAGCCACGTTTCTGCTGGCTCAGACCACTCTGAGAAACGTCTTAGGGACACAGACCTTGTCCCAGATTTTAGCTGGACGAGAAGAGATCGCCCATAGCATCCAGGTAACAACACCAAGAATTAATAGCATGCAACTCTAACTCAGTCATTTTGTTATCAGTGGTAATAATCACTTATCAAAAATCAGCAACAGGGCAGTGCCTGTGGCTCAAAGGAATAGGGAGCTGGCCCCATATACCGGAGGTGGTGGGTTCAAACCTGGCCTCAGCCAAAAAGTGCCAAAAAAAAAATCAGTGACTCAAAGCAGCATTTATGTGCACACACTCAAACACACACACACAACTACTCTAAAGAGAGGAGCTTCCATCTGGGAGTTCATTGATCTAGAATAGATTTAAATAAATATCTGGGTGGAAGAAGGGAGTTGCTGAAATTGTGCTTCTCATCCATTTTCTTTGGAATTCAAACTGAGGAATTAACATCATACATTTTAGCCTTTTCTGAAGAGGTTAGAGATCAGATTTATTTTTAGTTTACATTACTTCTAAAGTGCAGTCATTTTTCTGGCAACCCGTATATTTCTACATTTAAGTGGAGTATAAAAGTTAGAAGAGAATTCATTTGAGACATGATGGACCTGCCATCTCTGGAAATTCTAACATCATGTCACCAGTATCACTAATGATATTAATAGTACAGGTAGTCTCTGGGTTACCAATCAGATAGACTCTGTAGGTTTGTTCTTAAGTGGAATTTGTATGCAAGTTGAATAGGTACATTTATCTATTACCTGTAATAGCCTCTGTTTGAAGGTGTGAGTCCTACTTCAGTCAGATGTTTGTAACCCAGGGATTTATTGAAATAGCCCCCGTTTGTAAGTGCAAGTTGTATGTCAGCTGGATGTTTGTAACTCAGGGACTATAATAATAATTATATTGATGAGGATGTAGCAGGTATCAGTCTCATCTCCTGAACATTAGTCTATGGACAATCCACACTTCCGTATTTTCTTGAATCAACTGCATTTTGATCTGGCCTCCTTACTGTAAGTTGGGAGGAAATTCAACTTCCATCCTTCCTATTCTCCTCTCTCGTCCTTGAGGTAAATGCCCCAAGCTTTTACGAGGCAGTATTGGGTCTGTGTGGCAACACCCTGTATTGAGTTTGTCAACCCAGATACTGCCCCCCCCACAGCCAGGTAGCACCTTCTTGTGAGGTCCTGCAGGGACTGCAGAGAGGCAAGGGGTCACTTGCCGTGTGGAAGGAATCTCTGTGCTCTGACCCTTTGGGGGGCTGTCCTTCTGCTCTCACTCTTTCTAGATGTCTCCTTTCTATCCACGTTGGCAGCCAGGTGTCCTCAATGGTTTCACATTTTTACAAAGGACAAGAATATCTTGAGGCTGTTTCTGTTCTAAAAAACATGCATTGCTATTTGGTTAAAAGTGGCTATAAGACAGAGATTAAACAGAGCAAGATAAATAATATTTCAAAAAGAACCCAATAAGGCCAGGTGTGGTGGCGCATGCCTGTAATGTTAGCACTCTGTGAGGCCGGAGCAGGTGGATTGCTTGAGCTCAGGAGTTTGAGATTAGCCTGAGCAAGAGCGAGACCCTCTCCCTAAAAATAGCCGGGTGTTGTGGTGGGCAACTATAGTCCCAGCTACTTGGGAAGCTGAGGTAAGGGGATAGCTTGAGCCCAAATGTTTGAGGTTGAGGTTGCCGTGAGCTGTGATGATGCCACAGCACTCTACTCAGGGTGACAGAGTAAGACTCTGTCTCAAAAAAAAAAAAAAAAAAAAGAACGCAATAATAAGAGACATGTATTATCTACAGATTTCATGACAATATGAAGGGAAGACTTTTATAGGTAAGGAAACTGAGAACCAGAGAGGTTAAAGCACTGAGCCTACTGATTTTCAACTGGAAATATCAAACCTGGGGTAAAAGTCAGCTTGAGCTGAGAAACCCCTGCATTGCTGAAGGCTCAATATCACTGACAACAAATGCAGGGTATACACTCACATCTAGCCGGAAATCAGGTTCCTCCTAAGACAGCGATAACTGGGGTGCTGCTGCACAGCAGGGTGCAGTGAGAGGACCTTGGGTGTGCCACGAAACATTTTAAAGATCATCAGTTAAATTATTTTTCAAATAAGTTCAAAGCACAGTAAGTATATTCTTTTCTTTTCTTTTCTTTTTCTTTTTTTTTGCTCTTCTTTTCATTGCTCAACATCATTTAACTGTGTGGCAGAAGTTTAACCATAGATTCAAATGTGTCGTGAGATTAAAAGGTTGAAAGCACTGTCCAGCGGGATGTCCATTCTCCTCACGATGGGGGGCAGGTCCTGTTGGTAGACACCCCCGTAAAAGATCTGTCAGATTTTATTCCTGAATTCTTTGTGAGATTCACTTTATGTTCCAGAAGGTGGGCAACAAGAATGTTAACTTCTATTCCCTTCCCAAATTCTCTCACTTTAAATGCTATTACATGCAAAAAAAAAAAAGGAAAAGGAAAACATTATCTTGTCTTGCAAGTATAAAACATGTCAAAAACTTACACCACATCCCCTATCTTCTGATCACCTTTTTTCTGATTTGTAAACAGACTTTACTGGATGATGCCACCGAGCTGTGGGGGATCCGAGTGGCCCGAGTGGAAATCAAAGATGTCCGGATCCCCCAGCAGCTGCAGAGATCCATGGCTGCTGAGGCGGAGGCCACGCGGGAGGCCAGAGCCCGGGTAAGGGATGTGTGATTTCACGTGGAGGGTGAGCCAGCTGGTGCTGGGGTGACGGGACAGAGCTTGAATGGGAGATGGGGGCCTTCACTTATTTTATTTATTTTTTTTTGGAAGGAAAGAGTTTCTTTTTCACAGTTTTCACAACCTTTTCACAAAGGTTCTCACTGAGAACCTTTCCTGAATTAAAAGGTAGCAATAAGCAAGGCTGGGCTCCGTGGCTCACGGCTATAATCCCAGGACTCTGGGAGGCCAAGGTGGGTGTACCATCTGCACTCAGGAGTTTATGAACAGCCTGAGCAAGAGTGAGACCCTGTCTCTACCAAAAACAGAAAAAAATGCCCAGGCGTTGGGGCCGGTGCCTGCTGTCCCAGCTACTCGGGAGGCTGAGGCAGGAAAATCTCTGGAGCCCAGGAGTTTAAAGTTACACTGAGCCACAATGAGGCCACTGCACTCCAGCCAGGGTGATGGGGAAGGTCCTGTCTCAAAAAAAAAAAGGCAGGGGTGATTCAATAGAACCCCAAATGTAAATGCACTTGCCCCTGGCCCTGAGTGTTCATAAATCTGTTGGATCTGTAGGCTTCATGCCTGTGTGGACAGGACTCCTGGTGTGGGAAACCAGCTGAGATCAGAATCCTCTGTGCACCCTACTGGGAATCCAAGGGGTGAGCGGATAAAGGTGATTCTTTGCCCTCATCCTTACTCATATCTGGTCTATCTACTCAGCTCCAGCAGCTTCCAGGCAGGGACTTGGTGGTGATGGGTGATGGGTGAAAAATCACTTCGGCACATGTGCAGCAAGGCCCACCAGTGGGCTGGCTAAGTCCTTGCGGGTGCTCCTGAGCAGTCTGAGAACTGAAACCAGAGTAAAGTACTCATAAGGTTTCCAGTGAGATTCCTGTGTGTAATCAAGAGCTGAGAGAACAACTTACTTTGTGAGAATGAGACTAAGGTGGCAACTGAAAAAAGTAAGAACATCTCCTATGATAAGTAAAAAAACTACAAAAAAAAAAGAAAAAAGAAACCAGTTAGAGGCTTTGAATTTCAGGCTTCTCTGAAAGCAAATGCAGAAAGTAGTGGGTCTCTATAGTGCTTTAAGAACATTAGTAGGACAGACACCAAGTATTCCTTTGAATTAAAGAGAGTGCTTTTATTTTTGTTTGAAAACGAAATCCAGGGACTTATATTTTGTAAAACATCTCTCCTCGCTTCCCACAATCGTCTTGAATTTCCCTAATCACATTAGAACGTGAAACTCTTATCCTTGGCAACTAAGTAGATGAAACTCATGGCTGTGTAGGGGTTGGGGGGGGGTGGGGAGAAGTGTCAGTACGACTCAGAAAAGGAGAACACTGGCCACAGTCAAAAACTTATTTCTGAACTCTTTTATTGCCTTCATTTTAGGTTGTTGCAGCAGAAGGAGAAATGAATGCTTCCAAATCTCTGAAGTCCGCCTCCATGGTGCTGGCTGAGTCCCCCATTGCCCTGCAGCTGCGCTACCTGCAGACGCTAGCCACGGTCGCCACCGAGAAGAATTCCACCATCGTGTTTCCTCTGCCCATGAATATACTAGAGGGCATTGGTGGTATCGGCTGTGATGACCCCAAGAAGCTCTCCAAAAGAGCCTGAGGGTTCTGGGGGCAGCCAGGCATTGTGTAGAGGGTACTGTCTCTTCTCACAGAGAAGCCAGCAGTTAGAAGCACTGGGAATCCCAACACTATTATTGCAACAGTGCCTGCACAGTTGGGATAGGCTTAGCAGGGAAAAGCTATAGTAACTACAAAAGGAAAAAAAAATGAGGGCTGTACTCTACTGTTATTTTTAAGAACATAGTCAACTTTGCAATATTCTTATATAATTAAAATGAATTAGTTGTTTGTAGCAGCCCACTTAGCAAGGGGTGAGAGTTATAAGTAACACCTGTATAGCTCATGGTGGAACACCTGTATATAACATGGCAAGGAGTGAGAGTTATAAGTAACACCTGTATAGCTCAATAGTGGAACACCTTGGTGAAAAGGGCATGGAGAGGGATTTAGCTCTCCTAACAAGTATGAGAGAGCCCTCAAGAGGACAGCAGCAGCAATTGCTACACCTTGATTGAGCCACGGGATCAGCTCCGTAAGAGGCTGGAGGAGAAGGCAGTTGAGAATGAGCTCATTTTATCAGGGACCCGCTTACTCTCACTGTTGCTTCTCCTGCGTGCCAGCATGGTGTCTCTCTGCTAAAGACTGCTAAGATCTATTCTTCTAAGACTGCTTCTCCCTCAAAGACTCTCTCTCTCTCTCTCTTTCTCCCCCTTCAGCTGAAGTAAATAGCCCTCAGGCACCTAAGAGCAATTGTTCCTGAGCGAGAGAACAGCATAGCTTTCTATGTCCCCACTGGTTGACGCCTGGACCGGTCAGGTCCCCAACCTAGATATGCTTGGGGGCCAGGGACCTAGCCAGGCTGGAGACCTGACCGGTCCAGGCACCAACCAGTGGCAATGAGGAGAGTGGCCTTATAGCAGGAATTTTCTTGCAGTTGAGAGGAAATTTGGGCAACTGTGATTAATATTTCAAAATTACTTTTTAATTGTTCTAAGAAGCACTTAGATAATTTGTAAGGTGACATAGGCCTCATGCTTATACTGCATACTTGCTTTATCATTCCAATGGTGGTTACTTGCTAAGTTGCAACCAAACTGCATAATGTAGAAAATTACGATTAATTTATGTGTGAAAGGTGAGAGAAGTACAGAGGCCAACCCTGCAGGCAAACTGCTCTGGGCTGCATGTCCTGCTGGGCATGGTGGCCAATTCTCAGCCTCCCAGCACCTTTGTCAGAATGTGGGATGAAGCATGGCGAGGTGGCAAGCTCCAAGCACTTTACTTGCTTACAGGTGAGAATGCTTGCCTAGGTCTTGCTGGGTGAAGACGCTGGGGATCATCTCCTGGGGATTTCCTGTTTTCACTGTGTTCATGGTCCCAAGAAGTAATGAAGAATTGTTTGTGAACTCTACCCCACATCTCTCCCCACATACCAAAATAACCTGTTAAAAATAAAGCAGCCATAGAGAGTGGATGGATTTAAAAATTGCTTTGTTGGAGATAATTTTGTTGCCGGAGAATATTCTCCCATTCAGATCAGTTTTGAGAAGTGGGCTAGAGTTTTAGAGTTACTATTTATTGGCTATCTTCTCTCCATTACACTGACTCAACCCGTTTTGGATGCCAAGAAATGTCATTATTCTACAGATGAGGAAGTGATGCCAAGAGGTTTAAATAATTTGCCCAAGGTCCCCCAATCAGTAAGTTGGATTTGGATTGAAAACTAGGTCTGACTGCAAAGTCCTTGCTCCTAAACATCATCGAGCTTTTCCTTGGGGAACAGGAATCATGGGAATGGAGTCCTTTAGTTCCTTCTTGCAGCTTCAATACCAAACTTTTAGGTTCTGGAAGTTTAGGCGCCCACTGTAGTGCCCAGGACTTTACACATACACACATGTGCATAAGTGTGAACACACATCCCTCATGCAATTCACATGCCTTTCACACGGCACACATACTTGCCACATGACAGGGCCACCCTCATGCCCCACCCCTCCATGCCCCGCCCGTCTCACACACACCCTGTCCACACTCCACATAGACACATCACTTACAGATGCAAAGTGGGGATCACGTTCTATCTTTGGTTTTATGACTTTTTTTCTGTGAAAGCATATAATTTTTGAACAATCCATAGCTTGTGAATCTTGTAGTTGGTTCTACTGACTCGATGACTCCAGCAATCATTTTTAAGCCACAAAGTTGATGTTTGTTTTTCCTTATGGACTAAATACTTGCTTTTGGCAAGAATTGAAGACTTAGGTACATAGGCAGAAACCTCATGTAGGTCATCCACTTCTGAGTCCACGAAGTCATAACGGTTAGATGCTTACTTGCTAACCCTGCATGGTGAGAATAATCACACAGATGTCACACAGGCTGGGCACTTCAGCACCAAGAGCCCCTGGGAAGAGGACCTATATACAGAAGGCCATTCCACAGAAAAGCATCCAACATCCTTTTTAGCCTCGCTTTAGAAATTTACCATTATTTCTTTTTCGGCTTCAGTTGTTTTCATTAAAAAATACATGTCTTTCCTGGCAATGTGGAACAAACACTAAACTAGTGGTTCTTGCTGGAGGTAAACTCTCTCTCACTTCCTGAAATCTCTTTCTTAAAATGTACAGCCTGCTTGGATCCCCCCAGGGACTGGAAATGGGGGTATAAGAGCTGTATCAGAATCTTTGGTACCATAGGAGATGTGTTTGAAAACTTCCTAGGGGATTCAAATGATTCCACCCTCTCCAGCGTTAAGCTTGCTTGATTCCTTAGCATTACCATAGGCCATTTGTTATATTAGTCCCTAAAGACTGACTGATGAAGGGTCCTTTGAAAGCAAGTTTACTGGGGAAAGGGCCTCGAGAAGAATCAGGAAAGGGTCCATGCTCTTCTGGAATGTGAATACCAAGGCTGATATTCAAAACACAGTCACCACCTACCCCTGGAAGAGAGAACTTGTTTTCTTCTGAGGGAGGGGAACTACACAGCAGGGCAAGGCCAGGAGGGGTAGGCAAGCTCTCTTGGAAAAAAGTATCCATTCTCCTCATGATGCAGCCTCAGTCCCTGTCACCTGTCCATATTTAGATACAGATAGACCTCACCAGGAGGTTTCCTGTTCAATAACAGATGTGGCCTGGCCCAGCCATAGTGCTGAGCAGGCATCAAGTCCCCAGTTGTCACGGTGTTCCCCTTTGTGGCTGGGCCTGGAGGTAACTCCAGTGATGCTGAAATTGTCTGAGTCCATTCAGCCTCTTATAGTAGAAAGCCATAAGCCGAGGAGCTTGTCAATAATGAACATTTATTTCCCCAGTTCTGGAGACCAGGAAGTCTGAGACCGAGGTGCTAGCAGATTTGCAGTCTGGTGAGAGCCCACTTCCCCCGTGTCCTCATGTGGTGGAAGGGGTGTGGGGTCTTTCACAAGGACACTGATCCAAAACATGAAGGCTCCAGTCACCTCCCAGAGGCCCCACTTGCTGATACTCATGAATGTGGTGGGGGTGGGTGGGTTTGCAGATATTCAGCCCCTGGCAGGGCCTTGCAGGTCACATGTCTGTGGTAGGGACTGCTCACTCCCAGGGACTCCTGGAAGACAAGGGGAGGGGCCCAGACTGGGACAAGTGGAGGAACTGCAAAGGAAGTTGGACTGCAGGAAACGGAGACGTCAAAATCTGAAAAAGGCCTTAGAGGGCCTTCAATCCACTGGCTTGTAATCATTATTTTTAAAGCCTTGAAACATTCTTTCTTTTTTTTTTTTTTTTTTTGAGATGGAGCCTCAAGCTATCCCCCTGGGTAGAGTGCCATGGCATCACAGCTCATAGCAACCTCCAACTCCTGGGCTCAAGCGAGTCTCCTGCCTCCGCCTCCCAAGTAGCTGGGA
>CAUYQV010188710.1:0-14593 GCA_963574575.1 Galagoides demidoff
AATTCTTTTTTTTTTTTTTTTTTTTTGAGACGGAACCTCAAACTATCCCCCTGGGTAGAGTGCCATGGCATCACAGCTCATAGCAACCTCCAACTCCTGGGCTCAAGCCAGTCTCCTGCCTCCGCCTCCCAAGTAGCTGGGCCACAGGCGCCCGCCATAATGCCTGGCCATTTTTTGGTTGCAGCCATCATTGTTGTTTGGCGGGCCGGGCTGGGGATTCGAACCCGCCACCTTAGGTGTACATGGATGGCACCTTAGCCGATTGAGCCACAGGCGCCGAGCCTCAAGTCTCTGCTTTTAATCCTTTTGGGAGATAACCAGAAATGGAATTGCTGGATCATATGGTCATTCTACTTTAAATTTTTGGAGGAAGTGCTATACTGTTTTCCAGTGTCCACACCATTCTGCATTCCCACTAACAGTGGGTTCTAATTTCCTCACATCCTCCTAGCACTTGTTGTTTTCAATAACATCCATCCAAATGGATATGAGGTAGGATTTCACCATGGTTTGTTTGCATTTCCCTAATGACTAGAGACATTAAGCATCTTTTCTTTTCCTCTTTTTTTTTTCATTTTTTTTTAGACAGAGTCTCATTTTGTTATCCTTGGTAGAGTGCTGTGGCATCATAGCTCACAGCAACCTCAAACTCTTGGGCTTAAGCAATTCTTTTGCCTCAGCCTCCCAAGTAGCTAGGACTACTGGCACCTGCCACAGTGCCCTGCTATTTTTAGAGAGGAGGTCATGCTCTGGTTCAGGCTGGTCTCAAACCTGTGAGCTCAGGCAATCCACCCTCTTCTGCTCCCAGAGTGCTAGGAATTCAGGCGTAAGCCACCGTGCCCAGCCCATTGAGCATCTTTTCATGTGCCTTGTTTGGTCATTTGTATGTCTTCTCTGGAGAAATGTCTATTTGAAGCCTTTTGCCTCTTTTCTCCCTTTCAAGGTAAAATTTACGTACAATGAAATGCACACATCTTAATCTCGCCATTAGATGAGTTCTGACAAATGCATCTCAAACTCTGTCAAGGTACAGAACATTACCATCACTCCAGAAATTTCCTTTAAATCCCTTCTCATTCTATTCCCCTACCCTCCAGCAGGCAACCATGATCCTGGGTTTTTTATTCCACCATTGTTTAATCTTGCCTGTTATAGAACTTGAAATATGTGAAATCTTATAGTGTGTGCTCTTTTGCGTTTGGCTTTTTTCACTCACAATAATGGTTTTCTAGTTCGTTCGTGTTCCATATATTATTTGCTCATTCCTTTTGATTGCTGAGCAGTATTCTTTTGTATGAATAGGCCAGAGTTTGTTTATCTCTTCTTTTGTTGATGGACTGGGCTGTTTCCAGGTTTGGGCTATAATGAATATAGCTTGTTAAGTGCTTATTTTTTATTATAACAAAAGCAAAATGTCATGAGCTTGAAGCCTGGATAAAAATCTCCAACTAAGCCTAATGTCCTCCGGATGGGAAAATAAACAAATATGTAACAGCTACCCTTTGCAGAAGGCTTACAAAGTGCCAGGCCATCTGCTGAGATTCTCCTTCCATAAATCATTCCATTCAATCCTCACAGCCCCATTTTCCAGATGAGAAAACTGAGGCTTAGAGAAAGGAATTGACTTGCTCACGTTCCAATGGCTTGCACTTGGAAGCCCCTATTTTGCTTCTGGAAAGTGCCGTGAGCATCAGTAGTGATCCCAAGGCCAAGAAAAGATGAGTATGGTGTTTTTTGTTCCTTCAGTTATCACACTTTATTATGATACTGATCTTATTTTTATTTGCCTTCTATGATGGGGCCTTAATTATAATGAAGGAAAGGGAAGAGACAAGGATTACAATTTAACGGAAAAAAAAAAAAGACCATTCCTTTACTAAGAAATCATCAATGGCAGACATGAACTTAAAAAATAATTAATGGTGCATTTATTTTTTTTTGAGACAGAGCCTCAAGCTGTCCCCCTGGGTAGAGTGCTATGGCTTCACTGCTCACAGCAACCTCCAACTCCTGGGCTCGAGCGAGTCTCCTGCCTCCGCCTCCCAAGTAGCTGGGACTACAGGCGCCCACCACAACGCCTGGCTATTTTTTGGTTGCAGCCATTATTGTTGTTTGGTGGGTCCAGGCTGGATTCGAACCCGCCACCTTAGGTGTATGTGGCTGGTGCCTTAGCCGCTTGAGCCATAGGCCCCGAGCCTAATGGTGCATTTTTAAACAACTTCTCTATTATGAAATACTAGAAAATAATAAGAGCCCCAAAAGATAAGTGCTTGACCAGATTTTTCTCCATATATAAAAGCAAATATGACCAAATTAGAAAGTTTTGCCAGGAAACTTGTAGAGGAAGGAAGGAAAGATTTATAACTAGTGTTTATCTAGCACACACCATCAGGAAAGCCCCCTGCTGGATAATTTACACACATTTAACTCATTTTATCTGCCCAGCAACCTTAATACCCATTTCCCCTTCTTTCTTAGCAATGGAACTCCTGACTCTTAGTAAGATATGTGGCCTTACGGAATAAAAACATTTCGCTGTTTACAGCGAGCTTTGGCACATGACTGAATTCTGACCAATGGTATGTCAGCTGAAAGGGCACATGTAAAGTCCAGGAAGGGAGCAATCTAAAGGGAGGTGTGCCCTTCTTTGCACCTTCTGCCTTCCAGATGAATGGATGCAGATGAAGTGGCTGGAGCTGGAGCAGCTATTTAGGACCAAGAGGTGGAGGAAATGTGGTGAAAATGGTGAAACAAAAATATAGAAATCCTGGGTACTTGACCATGTAGCCAACATACAAACTCTGGATTGTAATTTCCAGAGTTTGTTATGTGAGAGAAATTCTTATTAAGCTATAGTTACTTGTGTTTTTCGTCACTCTAGCTGGTTCTACTTCTGATAGAGAAAGTATTACCATTTCATTTTACAGATGAAGAGACTGAGTCTAAAATTTCCACAACTGGGGTGCATTTTAGTTCCTTGAGGAGAATAATGCCCCTTCCTTGAAGTTGGTTGATTGACTCAACTCCCAAAGCTGATAACATCGAAGGGCCAAAAAGTGTCCCTCTCAGGTTTCACTCCCTGGAGCCATGTGGTGTGCCCACAGATATGGAAACAGGCAACTTTCCCTGGGGAGACGGCAAATGTCTGTGGGTATGAAGCTAGGTTTCAAAGAGCAACAGATCTCGTTATATGACTCTGGGAAAATTACTTACCATTCTAGCCTCAGTTTCTTCTTCTCTAAAATGGGATGTTAGTAATAGTACCGTGACCAAGTCACTGAGAGATCTAAACAAAAGGATGCAAAGTACCTGGTACTGGCTAAATGACTAATAAATGTGAATAGGTTTTTTTTTTAGTTTTTGTTGTTTCTTTGTTTTTGAGACAAAGTCTCAATCTGTTGCCCAGCCTGCAGTGCCGTGGTGCCAGCTTACTCCACTGCAACCTCAAACTCCTGGGTTCAAGTGATCTGATCCTCCTGCCTCAGCCTCATGAGTACCTGGGACCACAAGTGCCTGCCATGACACCCAGCAAATTTTTCTATTTTTAGTAGACATGTTCAGGCTGGTCTTGAATTCCTAAGTTCAAGTGGTTCTCCCACCTCCCAGAGTGCTAGGATTATAGACATGAGCCACTGCCTGACCTAAACGAGAGATTTTATTATTAGTCCCTGGGGTTGGGCTGGAGTCAGACCCCCTGATTATTTTTTTCCATGTCTTCCCGTCTTCTATTTTAAGTCTATCTCCTCTAGCTTCCTGCCCAAACAAGATTAAAGAAACGTCCCCTTTCTCCTTGCAGTTTGCACTCCAGAGCCCACCCTTAGCTACGTCCAGACGAAGGCCTCATGTGATGAACTGTAGCTTAGACTCAGCTGGGAAACAAAATGTGCAGTTTGTGGTTGCCAAACCCTGGCCATGGGCTCAAGTTTTCAAGTATAAGACAGCTTTAGCAAGAAGTTTGGTGTTGCTAAAATTAGGATTTATATTTCTTACATTTGCATTGCTCAGTCTCAGAAAGAGTTGGCTCAAGAAAAACCCAAATCATGAGGCAGCAAAATTTATTTTTAAAGCCATCCCAAAAGTTAAAAGCTCTCTCAAAGGTCCCTGCAGAACACACCTTCAGGTTCCCGTGGGGCCATCCTCTATGGGTGACTTTGGCACAACTCTGTTCGGGTGCTATTTCCCTGGCCCCTGCTCTCTGTCAAATGAATCATTCTGATGTGATAACAAATATTGCACAGATTAATGCAGTGGGTCCCCATCTATAGGCCAGGAGGCGTTGGGGGGGAAAACAAGGGGTATACAGTTTTATAAGATTATCTTCAAATCCATTTGCATGCCTAGTGTCCATGGACTTTTATGTCACTATTTTTCAAATATATATACATGTTACTGTGATGAATAAATACTTTATTTAAAATCATTATATAAACCATGAGATAATCAATATGGATACTAAATACCCACCTATTGTCATTCAAGTGTTAACAAACTCCTAGCTAATGCCACTCAGTAAGAACTTTCTAGGTTGGGTGCGGTGGCTCACACCTGTAATCTCAGCACTCTGGGAGGCCAAGGCAGGTGGATTGCCTGAGCTCACAAGTTTGAGGCCACCTGAGCCAGAGCAAGACCCTGTCTCTAAAAATAGCTGGGCATCGTGGCGGGCACCTGTAGTCTAAGATACTTGGAAGGCTAAGGCAAGAGAATTGCTTGAGCCCAGGAGTTTGATGTTTCTGGGCTATGATGCCAAGGCACTCTACCAAGGGTGGTGACAAAGTAGGAGTCTCAAAAAAAAAAAACAAAACCCCAAGAACTTTCTGGAAATAATCCCATAGGTAGTAGCTCTCACAGTAGGGCTTAAGACATGAAAACAAGTTAGGGAATGGACACATGGAGGCCACCAGACCATGTACCCTCCTTCAAATCACACTGAGATGGAAGCTCAGCTGTGTACAGTCCAGCTGCTCTGAGAAACACACAAGAGAGCCTTGGGCTAGAGGGGCTTGTGCCCAGCAAGCATGGTCTGCACTGCTTCCTTCACTCCCTGGTGCAGGAAGGAAGGCTGGGCTCTACATGCATTCAGCACCCAGTGCCTGGCAATCATAACCACAGGCAGCAAGAAAATGAAGCAGAAAGCATGAGGGAACTAGCAGTGGGCATGTATATGAGCAGGGAAACTATTAACCCTCTTGTTTCATCCAGGGTTGTCGAGTTGCAAGCAACAGATATCCACTCTGGGCAACTTAAGTCAGAAGAGAAGTATTAGAAGATAAGCCAAAGAACCAGGACACAGTGAGGAAAGAAGGGGGACAGTGGTAGCAGATACTTTGGGGAGATATGAATCGGTTCCAACCATTTTCGGTCTTCATGTTACTGCACCAAGATTTGGATTCTTTGGGAAGAGTATAGGACTGGCCAGGGAAGAGCAGGATACCATAAGTTGTAGCTTCCTGAACTCTATCCATCAACAGAGGAAAAGGCACATTCCTCAAAGAAAACCAAGGTGCTGGCACCAGAAAAAAGGGTAGGATACTGACCATGAAGGGACAGAGCTGTCTATTGTATCTCCCTAGGGCTACATCTTTTCATCTGTAAAATGGGAACAACTGTAGCTACACTGTGAAAATTTATTGAGACAACACAGAGCATAGTGTGGCATCTGGAATGTGCCTAATAAATACATGATAGTCTCCAAACCTTTTCTCCAGAGGATGAAGATACTTCATTGGCTCTGCAAAGAAGGCAACCCCAGCAGAGATCAAAGGCCTTTCAAGGGTTGATTTTACAGATTGGGACCTCAACCTAGAGCAAACTGTGGATCTCTGCACCTTTGATACATACCTTCCTGCTACAGTAATAACAAAAAGAGTCTTGAATAAGTCCTGTCCTGTAGGCAGGCAGGGGTTCTGGGGGAACTCAACCCCATGGCCAATTCATCTGAAGTCAAGGCTAATGGAGTTGTTTATATAAAAGACCTGGTATTAAAGC
The DNA here is from genome assembly GCA_963574575.1 of Galagoides demidoff. NCBI lineage: Eukaryota > Metazoa > Chordata > Mammalia > Primates > Galagidae > Galagoides > Galagoides demidoff. The sequence goes on from CAUYQV010188710.1 coordinate 5,986, forward strand.
TCTCCCTCTGGCATCGCATTCTTTATGATGCATGGCCAATTATCCACTGAGGAAGCTATTGCAGCCTGAACAATTTTATTCCAAAATCATATCATTTTCTTTTTATTTCCCATTCACAGGCACATGCACACACGTACGTGCACACACACACATATGCACATCCCTTTCTCTTAAAAAAAGTGACTATTGGCTAAAGTTACATTTTTTCCATACATTTTTCAACTTTGGGGATGTATATTCCTGTCTGGATGTGGGCACTTACCAGGTCCTGCCTGATGGATGGGCTTGACTGTTTTCTCCATATTTTCTTGGCTTGAATTCTTGCCAATTTACATATTTTTGCTTAGCTTCAACATCTTTCCATCAAACCAGATGTTTCTTTTGCTTTACCGTTTCAATTTTTGTTCCCATCAGAAGTATGACATTTGACTGATTATTTGCTGGTAGTTATGAGCTATTATAAGTTATGAGTGTAAAAATCTTGCTAAATTTGAGATAATCAATGATATGATATATATGTGTGTGTGTTTATGTATTTTACAAAATACATAAAACATATGTATGTTTTTAAAAAACCCTGAAAGGTTTTTTACCTGAACGTTAAAAAACAAAGTGATAATGCTGGTCTTTTCAGCCTGTTAATGATTTTGGTTTTCATCCTGAAGAACAATGAGAAGACACTGAATGATTTTTGGCAAAGAATAAAGTGACCAGATTTGTGTTTTTAACTGATCTTTGTAGCTATTGAAGATGCAGTGAAAAATAAGGAGTTGGGTGGTGCCTGTAGCTCTAAGGGTAGGGCACTGGCCCCATATGCTAGAGGTGGCAGGTTCAAACCCAACCCCAGCCAAAAAGAAAAATAGGGGGTCAAGAGAGAGAAGGGGTGAAGTAAAGCAGAGAAAAGGTGGCTGTGTTAACATGAGCAGGAACTGAGGCAGCCTGTACCAGTGCAGTTGGAGAGAAGCAGGTAACATGAGGGGATTGACTAAACTAGGTGATTACCAAGATAAAGCTGAATCAAAAATTAAGATAAGCAAAATAATTCTTTTTTTTTTTTCCAGTTTTTGGCTGGGGCTGGGTTTAAACCCACCACCTCCAGCATATGGGGCCAGCACCCTACTCCTTTGAGCCACAAGGGCCACCCTTCTTTTATATTTTTTTAGAGACAGAGCCTCACTTTGTCACCCTCAATAGAGTGCTGTGGCATCACATCTCACAGCAACCTCCAACTCCTGAGCTTAAGCGAGTCTCCTGCCTCAGCCTCCCAGGTAGCTGGGACCACAGGTGCCCACCACAATGCTCGGCTATTTTTTGGTTGCAGCCGTCATTGTTGTTTTGGTGGGCCCGGGTTGGATTTGAACCCGCCACTTTAGGTTATGTGGCTGGCGCCTTAGCCACCTGAGCCACAGGCACCGAGCCGACAGTTCTTTATAGTGAATACCACATGCCCCTTCCATGCAGGTGGGCAAGAAGCCTGACTCTTTGTTGCTATGATTGAATTTTATTTCCACTTCAGACAGTTATTCTGCTCTATGGTAGGAACTAATTCGCAGGCAGTTCAGGATCTCAAGGACCTTACACTGAATAATATGAAGTTGCTGCTATCTGACTATTTCTAAAGAACAAAAATGGCTATGATTTAATAAAAATATATATATGATTTAATAAAAAAAGAACAAAAAGGGCAACTGTATATGGTTCAAAGGACAATTTGGCTACATGGCTCCCAGGGATGTGTTCCAGTTTCAGGGATCTTATGTGGCAGGTCACATTCCCAGGGGCCACCTGGTCCCTTACTGTCTTATGGTCTCACACACTGCCCGTGAAGACCTTCTCACTGTCCGTGCCCCTCTGTGCAGCCTCCCTGAAGCTGCATCCCTCTCAGTGATTCCCACATCTCCCGGGAACTATGAAATGTCCATGGCACAGTCCCCCTGCCCAGTGAGGTTTACAACATCCAAACTCTTGTGGTCCCTCCATCCCTCCTGTCTCTCCTGCTCTCTGGAGTGAAAAGAACCAGCTCTGGCAACTTTGTTCACTCTTTTGAGTCTGCTGTTTCCAGCATCAGCTCGGTGCCTGAACTCCTTTCAGGCTCAGGTTTTTAAACTCCTGCATGCTAAAAACTCTGGTATGGGAGACAGAAAACATTAGTTTCTATTTCTATGCCTGAGCCTCCCCTTGAGACAGCAGATACCTTCCAGTGTATTTCCCATGGGAGAGAGCCCCTAGGTAAAAATCATGAGCATCTGAAGCAGCACGTTACCCCGTGTCCCTCCAGGAATGTAGAAAGCACTGGACAGGGAGTGGGGAGCCTGGGTGAGAGACAGAACTCACCTTTCCAAGCTGTGTGACTGGGGGCACCAGGGCACCTCTCTGCAAACAGCCATTTCCTCAGGCCCTCAGGGTTAGCAAACGTGGCCTGTCGGCCAATGCTCATCCTGTGTGGTCAACGATAGTTGGGCAGAGAGACAAAAAAATCTTCCAGATTCAATGAAAATGTAACTACCTCCTGTAGTGTTAGGAGTATATATGAAGCACTCTGTGTATAGTTTATTTCCCCTCTGGCGAGCCCAAATGAAAAAGGATACAAAGCACGTTTCTGGCACCACTCAGGCCTGTAAGACTAAGGTGTGGTGATCCACCCATTTTCCCACTCAGCTGGATTCCTGTTTATTCCTGTGAGCACATGGTCTCTAAAATTGGCAATGACTTTCTCTTTGTTATATTTACCTTCCTTTCAGGGGCCAGCCCAGACTCCTGGGTGGATTCACTTCCCATTGAATTACCAGAATAGGCCAGAATCTGATCGGAAGAACTGCGTGGAAGAAAGCTCAGTTCCCAGGCCCTCACACAAGGGGATTTGGCCTCCCAGCGATGCCAGAGCCTGGGGGCTGCAAGGGAATTGAAACGGGACATCCTGTCCCCTGTACCAGCATTCTTTCTCCGCCAAGCAGTGGCATTTTCCTTTGTGTTATTACACAATTCACAATTCAGACTAGGTGGAGTAGCCTGTGAGGTATGACTGGAGAGATCCCTCTGAGCAGGAGTATTCCTTTCTCCTCACCAGGGCTACAGCCCTAGAGCCCACCTGACAACCCCCTTCATGGGGGTGTCTCTACCTGTGATTCTCGTAAAGAGGGAATACTCTAGGAATGGGTTGAAACACCAAGCAAATACAAACTAGAGGCTTGGCAATCTTCACCTTTGAGGAGCAGGACAGCTCCAACCTCCAGTAACTGAGAAAGAGTATGTAGAGGCCCTGAAGACAGCTTTGCTGAGGACCAGCCTGAGGGTGGAGGAGAGAGGGAAAGGACAGAGCAGCCTCCCGGTGAGCGTTCTGCCTGACAATGTCGCAGCTACGCAGAGACAGGCCTGTCTCATGCCTGTCCTATCCTGAGAATGGATATATCTCTGACTCAGAGGCCATAAGACCTCTTCTACTTCCTGTGTGACCCTGGATAAGTCACTTAACCTTTATTTGAACCTCAATTTCTTTCTTTCCTTTTTTTTTTTTTTTTTGAGACAGAGTCTCACTCTGTCACCCTGGGTAGAGTACCCTGGCATCATAGTTCACAATAACCTTAAACTCGTGAGCTCAAGAGATCCCCTTGCCTCAGCCTCCCAAGTAGCTGGGACTACAAGCATCCCCCAATATCCAGCTAGTTTTTCTACTTTTAGTAGAGATGGGATCTTGCTCTTGCTCAGGCTGGTCACAAACTCCTGAGCTCAAGCAATCCACCCACCTCAGCCTCCCAGAGTGCTAGGATTACAGACATGAATCACTGTGCCCAGCCTTGAACCTCAATTTCTTCATCTGTAAAATAGGAATTATAAGCCTACCTACCTCATAGGTCGTTTTAAAGCGTAAGTGAGATAAAATGTGTGTCTAAAGGTTTTATGACTATGAATATAAGTATTATTTTTCCTGACTTACCTTAGAATGTTTTGGAAGGGACCTGGAATAAGTTCTCTAAATTCTACCTCTACTAACACAGGAATCCTGGACAATAGGTCATCTGCCCTCTGCTTGAATCCCTCCTATGATGAGCAACTCACTGCTGCAGACCTTTAGATATGAGCTTTTCTGGTTCCATGACAGCCACTTCACATAAGCTCCAGAATGAATGTGAGGGATGAACTTTACTCACCCAGCAATTGCAGAAGGATCATCACATAGATCAGGTTGGCCAAATGTTTACAGACATTTGCCTAAAACCTGACGTGATTGTCATATATGTTCCTTTTTGAGGGTTAAGAGTGTTTTTGTTTTAATTATATGAAAATTGGCTTAGGGGCATTGTTCAGAAAAAGGAATGGAAAAGCTAAATTCACAGATGTTCAGGGTAGGGTATTCATCATAGGAACATAGAGTCAAATGCTTTGTCCCAAGATCAGTTCACTTTATCCACCTAGAACAGTCTCCTGTGACCTGCATAAATGTGAAAGAAAGATTTGTTCATTTCTTTGTAGCCAGGATGGTTCACTGACATTTAAAAATATCAGAGAAGCTCTTAACTTAAATCTGTGCTAGGAAGTGCCACTGAGGACACTGATGTGCACCCCTAAAGCCAAGAATGCTGCGCTAGCTTTAGTTTCAGCATGAACATAGATGGGCTTTGACTTTTGGATTAAGGTTTGGCAAGCATGTGAAATAAAGTACCGTTTTGGGAGACTTTTATAAGGCGTGCTAGGATATTATGAATGTTAGTGTTCACAGTTTAAATCTGCAATTGGTATGAATATGCTAAGGTCACCCCGAGAGACACATGCCGCCCCCCCCATCTGTAGAGGTGCAAGAAGTGATTGTAAAGAGCAAGAAGTTGGCAAGGAGTTTTGCAAACAGGTGTACAGCAGAAGTTCAGATCTAATGCATACACTGCGTCAGTGGCCTAGAAGGAATCAGTTTAGAGGGCTTAGGAGAAATCAAGGATGAGGAATCACCATCCCACAGAGAAAATGTCACTGATCTTAAGCCTCACAGAGGTAAATGACAATTATGAAAGAAGCTGTTGGTCACCAACCCAACAGCCATTTCCTTCTTTGTTAACAGAAAACTAATTCTGTTCAGGAACTGAGCAGCACGTAGTTCTGGGAGTCTGGGCTCCACTGAAGTCTCAGGGTACAAATATTGATTAGTCTGTGTCCAAAACTATAATTCTGTTTCCCTTGTCAGTGACTGGTTTAAGATGTGGCATGACACAAAATTCTGGCCAATAAGAAGTCTGCTGGAGTTACTTCTAGAAAAGTTTCCCCCATTCTTAAAAAAGAAGGAACCAATAATTCTTTCTATTTGGATGTTGCCTGCAGAGAACGTGATGCTTCGAACTGTTGCAGCCATTTTGTGACCACAAGGAGAGAAACATGCCAGGGTGGCAGGGTAAGAAGATGAAAAAATCCTCAGTCTTGTATTATCCTGAGTTCCTAAACCACTCAATGCTCACACTGCCTTCCTATGGACTTATTATATGAGAAAATAAATATTTTTATTTATTGAGTCTTTCAGAGACAAGCCTACAGATTCAGACCTCACAGGATCAAATTCCAACTTTACCACTTACCAGCTATGTAAACTTGGACTTCTCTGTGCCTCGTATTCCTGATTTGTAAAATGGAGACACTGATGGTACCTCCCTATAATACTGTTGTTGGAATTAAATGAATATATCAAATATCTTACTACCCAAACATTAAAAAGATTTTAATTTGTAATCAGCCATTTAAAAATTTTCATCATTTGTCATTTAAAATTTCTCATCATTTAAATCATTTTCTGTCGAGTGTTATAGTTTTTGCTTTTGAAAGCATCCCATGTAAGAGAGCAACTTTCAGTTAACTTTTTCCCTTTCATAAACTTAGGAAATCAACAACAAAAAGATAAACAATCCCTTTAAAGATGGTCAAAGGACTTGAATAAATATTTCTCCTAAAAAGCCTGTGGAGCATAAAAGGTGCAAACAAATCATATGTTCATCAGTGAATGAATGGATAAACAATGGAACAATATTCAGCCACAAAAATTAGAACAGAAGTAGAATAAGGAAAAAACCTCATTCACAAAAGCAACAAAAATCAGGGAATACTTTAGACCCCAAATACAGAAGAAATACAAAACTTGACCTAAGAACTGTTCAAGAAGACTTGAAAGGCCGGGAAATATCAGGCACCTAAATGGGAAGACTCAGGGCTGTCAAGATATCCATTATTTTCAAATGAATTTGTGAATTTAGTATATCTTTAATTTTTTTTTTTTTTTGCAGTTTTGGCCAGGGCCAGGCTTGAACCCGCCACCCCCACTCCCAGTACATGGGGCCAGAGTCCTACTCGTTGAGCCACAGGCGTCACTCCTATCTTTAATTTTTTAATTGGACAAATTGATTTTTAAATTTTATGGGAAGAATACATTTGTGAGAATAAATAAAATAATTTAAAAAATTAAAGGGCACTGACCCTACTAGATAGTAAAACATATTTCCAAAATACTATAATTTAGGTAGTTTGTTACCAACTTAGGAATGAAAATATTAATTATTGGAGCAGAAATATAGAAATAAGAATTTGCCACATACTAAGATTGACATTTATAATAGGCAGGAAAGGGATAGATAGATTAATTAGTCTTGGAACAACTGGCTCAAAACTAATACACTAAAATAAATTCCAAGGGGACTAAATGTTGGGGTCAGTTCTCTTATTCTTGGTTCTTGATGTGCTATTGGCCAAAGAACGACTAGACTCACCAAAAGCAAGACAAACATGAAACAAAGTTTATTGAGGAAGAGAAAGATAGGTTTTCAGAGCAAGAGCAAGGTATAGGTTTATAGAGCAAGATACATTCGCCACAGACAGTGAGCAGCCCACCTCCTGTCATGACAAAAAATGCTTTGGTTATGGTCTGGGTTCTTGTTTTATAGTGTCTGGATTGGACCTTCCTCCTGGTAGGTGCCATCATGGAACCACTTTGATGGACAGTTGGGAGTTATATGACCTGAGTCTTACTGTGCATGTGGACCCCCCATGAGCCTCTCTAAAAACCCCTGTGGGGGTGAATCACAATGTAGATTTAAGCTAATGACATGATTATTATTTAAAGTTGTTCTCAGTCACCTTCCAGACCCTATTGTACCTGCCCTGATTGGCCTGTGACTGGGGAGCCCTCTGCATTCTTTCACAGTTGGAGTGCTAAGTTCTGATTGGTAGATTGGTAGGGCATTCCCTCCTCCCCAGATATGGGCAGTTGCTTAGGGCAGCACGAAGTCGGGATGATTACCCTTTATCCCCAGGAGAACCACAGGTCCTAACTATCCACCTAACACTAAATGTATAAATAAAATAACTGCAATGGAACTAGGAGAAAATACAGGTAAACCTTCTTGTCCTATCAGGGGAGGGAAGGTCTGGCTGAACATGGCTTCAAGGGCAGAAATCATACAGAAATGTTTGTTGAATACATTTACCATATAAAATTTTAAAATAAATGCCTGTATATGTAAGGAAAACAGAAAATGGGGGAAAATATTTGCAATATATATGAAAACAAGGAATATCCAGAATGTATAATAAGCCCTTATAAATCAATAAGACAGTACTATCTCAGTAGAACAAACATTGGAAGGGAAAATTATTAGAAGAACATATGTATGAAAAAGACTTCACTAATAATTTTACTAGTAATTTTAAAATATCATAACAATAAGTTTTATCAAATTGGAAATATTTTAAAAGTTATAATAGGAAGATTGCAGGAAAATGAGCATTTGTGTTCTGTAATTTGGTAGAACCTTTCTGGAAGGCAATTTGGCAGTACGTAGCAAAAGTCTTTACAATGCATCTGTGCATTGACCCAGAAATTCCATGTTTGGAAATTTATCTTAAGAAAACCACAGGCCTGGTGATACCTCTCATGCTAGCACTCTGGGAGCTGAGGGGGGTAATTGCCTGAGCTCAGGAGTTCAAGACCAGCCTGAGCAAAAAGGAAGACCCCCCTCCCTACTAAAAACAGAAAAAACTAGCTGGGCATGGTGGCAGGCACTATAGTCCTTGTTATGAGGGAGGTTGAGGCAAGAGGATTACTTGAGCCCAAAAGTTTAAAGATGCTGAGCTAGGATACCATAGCACTCTACCCAGAGCACAGAGTGAGACTCTGTCTAAAAGCAAAAAGAAAAAAACAAAATAAAACAACAACAAAGGAAAATAAAGATGCAGGGAAAAAATTGGAAGCTATTTATGTTTAACAAATATAGAACTTAAAAAATTATCACATGACCACAGAATGGAATATTACATAGCCATGTAAGCAGTGTTACAGAAATATGTTTTACAGCACTGAAAGAAGTTTTTGACATACTAAGTGGAAAAAACCTGGTTTTAAAATTATTTGTGGGCTCGGCGCCTGTGGCTCAATCGGCTAAGGCACCAGCCACATACACCTAAGGTGGCGGGTTCGAATCCCCAGCCTGGGCCGCCAAACAACAATGATGGCTGCAACCAAAAAATGGCCAGGCATTGTGGCGGGTGCCTGTGGTCCCAGCTACTTGGGAGGCGGAGGCAGGAGACTGGCTTGAGCCCAGGAGTTGGAGGTTGCTATGAGCTGTGATGCCATGGCACTCTA
>CAUYQV010188712.1:0-17526 GCA_963574575.1 Galagoides demidoff
TTTTAGAGATGGAGTCTCACTTTGTTGCCATCGGTAGAGTGCTGTGGTGTCACAGCTCACAGCAACCTCCAGCTCTTGGGCTTAGGCAATTCTCTTGCCTTAGCCTCCTGAGTAGCTAGGACTACAGGCACCCTGCCACAATGCCCGCCTATTTTTTATTTTTGTTGTTGCAGTTTGGCTGGGATGGGTTTGGAACCCGCCACCCTTGGTATATGGGGCCAGTGCTCTCTGAGCCACAGGCACCGCCTCCCTGTCTGCTACTTTAAAGCAATAATCTGTATTCTTTAATTTTTACTTTTTCTTTTTGTAATATGTATTATATTTTCAGTAAGTAAAAGATATTATTTAAAGAGGAAAAAAAGATTCAATCTCTTACTAAATTACCCCACTTATATGGTCAGTTTCTGTACCAATGTTGAACAATGTGGTAGTTTCTTAGTGGATGGTTGTTTGTTACTAGTAATATATCACTTGGCATTTCTAGCTACCTTTTGCAACAGACATTTTACTACATTGTAAATTTCTTTAAGTCAAGGACCGTGTCATGTTCCCTATGTGAAAAACACATTGTCAGAAATATCAGAAATTCTATGAAATATGCTTCATGAAAACTATATTTTGTTATGATCTCATTTTACAGGTTGAAGGATGCCTCACCAGATGTAAAACAAATGCTAAAAAATGAAGATTTGGATATTACTGCTGATCTTAGAAAGAAACTCCATCGGGCTAAGAAAGAAAAATTAGAAATAACAACTAAGCACAATGCAGAGGTAGAATTTATTTTCCTCTTAAATAATGTTAAAAGTTGAGTTTGATTTTTTTAGATTTATTTCATATTACAAATTCCATATTACACCTTTATCACTATACCATTCTTACCCTTAAAAAGGAAATCATAATAAAGAACACATCATTTTTTATACAGTATAACTGCATAAGAGTGTTAAAGTAGAACTTTAATAAATTATGTTTATCTGTATGTTGTCTTGGATTTATTTTCATTAATAAGTTCAACTTGATCAAAAGATTAGTTGATGAATTTGCTTGATGACTAAAGGATTTGTAAATTAGATACTTTTGAAATCATAATGTAGGTTCCTTTGTAGTTACAACCATGACACAATCTCTTCAGTAGATTTGAATATGGAATTTTTAGTCATAGTGCAATTATCATTGTTTCTTTTGATTTTATTATGTCATCGTATCACTTATTTGTATATGTGTATATACAGTATTTCAAATGTACGTATATATTCCATGGACAGTAGTTTTCCTTCCCCTCTAACATAATTCATGAATTATATGTTTATGTCTCTTTTGTTTATTGTGTTCTTTTTCTTTTTTTCTTGATTTAAATCTTATTCAGTCTTAAAGCTTAGCTTAGGGAGACTGATATAGTGTGAAAAATGTCAGATTACACAAAGCTCAAATCATTGCTTGCTCTTCCATTTACAAGATATGTGATCTTGGGCTAGTTATTTATCATGTTCCTCATTGGTTTTTCATTGTGAAATGGTGGTTCCAAAGGGTTGTTGTGATAATTAAGTGAAATAAAATTTGTAAAGTGCTTGTGGTATAACTTACCGACAGTTAAACATAAACAATATATTTTCCTTCCCTTTTTTGCTAAGTTCTAAAGTTTTTCTGTTGGGAAGCCTTGTAAAATCTCTAAGTGAAACCAATGACTCCTTTCTTTGTTCTTCCACAACATGTTGCTGTTACAGGTATTTTAGAATTAAAACATTTACATACCTGCTCTTTTTTACACTATAGTTATGAAGAGCTGAAAGCACTTTGTTTTTGTATTATTCATGTTTTTTACTGTCACATAGTAGACCCCCTAGTGATTATAGGTTGAATTAAATGTATGAAAAAATGATTCTTTTCAGTGTGTTTAAGGATTAGTGGTATTGATGATTAAAATAACAAAAGATGACTATATGACTGTTTTACTTGTATTATTTAGTAGCAGTTGAGGTAATTCTAAGTGGTAATTGAAATAATTGCTTCTGTTTACACTGTAATAATACATACAAATATAGAGTGGTATCTTGTAAATGTATGCTAGTTGTTCATAAACTTCAAAAATTATTTTTTAAAGCCAAATTTACATTTCACTTGTGGGTATTGTCATAACAATCATTCATCTATTAAATATATTCTTTCATATGTATTAGCAGTTGTCATTAGGCTTCTTTTAGCAGAACACACTATTGTCTCTCTTTTTTTTTACACTATTCTCTTTTATTTGATCAAAGTCTTTTGAAGTATGTGTTTATAGTGCAGAGACAGGAAATTCTTTTAGGGAAGGAAGATAGTTTTCTCAAAAACAGGCAATTATAGTTGTTTCAACTATAGGTTATGTTACTAATCATTCTTATTCTTTCAATTATTTGTTTAGATGATCTTATTTTTATTTAGTAATTTTTTAGTCATATAATCAATCTCTGGATATAACCATCACAAAGCAAGGCAGAGAGGAATGAATTGCTCTAAAAACTAAAGCCATATTTGCCTTATCAGGCATTTCTAATGCTAACACAAATCATGTGGAGTGATTGGCACAAAGTATCTCTAAAATGACTTCTCTAGAAATTTTACTTTTCCAGGATCTTGGGCAAGTTACTTTATTTTTTTGAGTTTCAGTGTTCTTTGATAGGAACACAAATAATGGATTATTGCTGAGAAGACTTATTAGTAGACTGAGGGTATGGAGAAAGGAATTGCTCATAGGTTCCAAATGAGACTAATTTGCACTGATGTAGAACACTGGGATGGGAAAATAAGTGTACCATAAGGTATTTATTGTTACAGTGGTTGTTGGGATCATTTGGGTGCAATGATAAAGGTGTGGGAAATAGGACAAGAAGACCGTGAAGCTATTCAGATAGTGATTATAAGAAAATCCTGAGAAATGCTGAAGGAAAAGCGTGAAGAAGAGTATTATAACTTTCTTTAGCCAAAAGGTACTGGAAACCTAGGACTAAGCAGTAGGCTTCGGGACCTGAAGATGTGTGACTGTTTTAAAAAGGGGGGAGATAACCATTTTGCTCCTGTTGTTGCAAGTATATTGTACATGTTGAAACTTAAATGAGAAAACTTTCTCAAGTTCAGAGGATGTGTTTTTGTAAGCTATTTGGGTGGCTTTGGAAATAAAATAAGGCCTATTCAGGCAAAAAGAGGGACAGTATTAGAGAGAATTGGTTATATAGGTGACGGAAGAAATAAGAAATATAAGAATTCATACGAGAATGATATGGACGCTCAGATTAGTAACAGCAGGAGCATCACTACCTTTAGGCTATAGAGCCCATGGAAGAGATATTGTTGCCAAAGTCCAGAAGTTGGAGCTATATGGTGGGAGGTGGAACCATGGTAGGGAGCCCATTTCACGATGACATATCCCACCGTTACCTCTGCTATGCGCTCTTATCTCTGGTATATATGAAGGTTAGCCACTAAAGGGCTTTCTAAAGATGAATGTGCTTCCTACTCCAATGTACTTTATAGTGTTTTGATATTAGTTGGTGTCCTCTGTGCTCTTGAAAAGGATGTAGTCAGGGAAAGGGAAGATTTTGATTTGCTCAGAATAAAGCCTCTCCATTGTCCTTAGGTATCTATATGACATCAGGAAAGTACTGGCATTTTGACCTTATTAAATAGATGGTAGGGTAATGTTGAATTCAATTTGTAGTCACTTATTGAAGCAAACTGTTAGTTAGCTTGTTAAATGCATATCAGTCCTATATATGATCTCAAGGTTCTTGTGAATACAAGATTAGCCAGATCTTTCTTTTGCTATAAGCTATTTTCTCCTAGAACAGACAATGCTTTTCTCCTTCTGCAGTATACTAAGATCTAAGTCAATCTGTGGTAACAAGGAGTGGTGGAGGTGGGTCTTACAAATCCTCTCGCAAGGCAGCTGCTTTTGGGGTGGTCGCTAAATCTTAAGCAGGGGAAGACAAATTACCTCATCCAGGGAGGAGAAGCTGCTTTTATTGGTAAGGGATGTTGAGAGGAATTTGGGAGTTCACAGTTTTTAGGTTTGTCTAATTCTGAAAGCCCTCATGCCTTGTCTTAACTTTATACTTAATGCCCAGCTGATAGCATTTTATTTATTTATTTATTTTATTTATTTATTTATTTATTTAGTAGAGACAGAGTCTTACTTTGTTGCGCTTGGTAGAGTGCTGTGGCGTCACACAGCTCACAGCAACTTCCAACTCCTGGACTTAAGTGATTCTCTTGCCTCAGCCTCCTGACTAGCTGGGATTACAGGCGCCCACCACAACGCTAGGCTATTTTTTGGTTACAGTTCAGCCGGGGCCGGGTTTGAACCCGCCACCCTTGGTATATGGGGCCGGTGCCCTACTCACTGAGCCACAGGCACCACCCGCTGATAGCATTTTAACAGTAGAAACTTTCCGAGACTTCATTGAACTTGCAATTCTGCATTCCCCGTAATTAGATTTTTATTCTGCTCCTTAGCCTTGTCTTCCCTGGATCTGTAAGAAATAAGCAATTCTCTTAAAGTCTCCATAAAAACTCTGGTTTTTTGACTTGTCTGAACCCCTGTGATTATCATTTTGTTTTTGTAATTCTCTAGTATACAGAAATTTAGTTTTCTCACCCCTCAGGCCTTATAGTAAATAATACTGTCATAGTGGTCAAGTGCATTCATTACTTCATTTTCCAAAGGATTGTTAACAACTGGCACTAAATCCTGAACAACTACACATTATAATTTAAGTAAGTGTGATACCACTGTATGCTGTAGATCACTAGCATCCCATTTCTACCTGCACAGAGGTCTGTACTCTTCGGGCTTAAGTTAGCCACTAAATATCAGAAACTCATCTTGACACCATTTCTGATAACAACAGCAATATTACTGGATGTTCAGTCCAGAAAATATTAATAGAAACCACTGTAGGTCTTTCAACAAAAGGGCATTAGTCAGGGATATTGGTTTCACAATTACTAGAAGAGCTGAAAAGACAAATAGGGATTTTTTTTTTTTTTTGAGACAGAGCCTCAAACTATCCCCCTGGGTAGAGTCCTGTGGCATCACAGCTCATAGCAACTTCCAGCTCCTGGGCTCAAGCAGTTCTCCTGCCTTAGCCTCCAAGTAGCTGGGACCACAGGCGCTTGCCACAACACCTGGCTATTTTTTGGTTGCAGCTGTCATTGTTGTTTGGTGGGCCTGGGCTGGATTTGAACCCGCCACCTTAGGTGTATGTGGCTGGTACCTTAGCCACTTGAGCCATAGGTGCCAAGCTGACAAATAGGGATATTAAGGCAACCCAGATGGTAGCAACATTAGGAAGCAGCTTCTGCTTCTAAGGTTGATGAAAGTTATACCTATGTGGAGAGAGCAGGGAGGGGTATCTGGAAGGATTTGCAGCCACAGAGAAGACAGACAACTGTAGGAGACAGATAAGGAGGAAATACCTTGGCTGTTTCATTTCCCCTGCCTCTGAGAACTCCATAAGTATTTCTCATTGACTGAACCTGTTGAAAAGCAAGTTGGGAAATGGAGTGCCCACAATACAGAGCAAAGCTGGAGAAAAGCAGAGAGAGGATCTGAGAGCAAATAGGTAAATGGCACAACTGAGAATGCTTAAATGTTAACAATTTTATTCTTATGAGGGGAGAGGGCATAGCCAGAGAGGGCCGATAATTCCGAAACCGACATTGGAATTACCTTGTAATTAAGGTGGTTCTATGATTTTATTTTAGATATTTAGCAGGTGTTTATAAATTCTTATGTCACAAGTATATTGAAGATATTCACTTTTTTAAATTTTTGAATCAGAAATTCTTATTTTGTTCTTTATATGTGAATCAGAGTGTAGCTCCTGCCACGCTGTGCATATTAATAGCTACTTAACGGTAATTTCTGCTATTGCCCTTCAAAAATCCTTTCATCTTTTTTGATTAGACCCTTTATTTCTAGCCTACTGTAGTAGCTCTGCGCTTTCTTATGTGATACTTTTTTAGAATTCTCTTTTCTACCATCTTTCTCTCCTACCAGCGATAAATAATTTTGCTTTTCTTCAAACAGTCATAACATTTTATTTTTACCTCTTTTATAAAAGTTTGCTCATATGCCTTTCTGTAATATTTAGTCCTTTGAGATGAGGGATACAAAAACATTATACTTAACATGTAGCAAGTGTTTAGTGAAAAATATTATTTAATGAATCATTGATTAAATCTTGTAATTCTAGAGTGGAAAAGGACCTTATAAATCTTCTAATTCTAACTTTCTGTCCTATCTTCTGCATGCTATTTCATGGAAAGTCATAAATTAGATATTAGTTCATTTAAATCCCTATGAAACTGGCACTTTTATTATTTTATGCTGTATTAGTTTTGCCATAATCAAGAAAAATAATATAGACAATATTTATCAAATTATACTTTGATGTAGTTTGCACCTTGATTTCATTTAGGGAATAGAGGAAGAGAGGAAGGAATGAATTTTTAAGTGCTTACTATGTGTCATACTTGGCTTTTTTTTTTTTTTTTTTTGAGATAGAGTCTCACTATGTTGCCCTTGGCAGAGTACCTTGGCATCACAGCTCACAGCAACCTCAAACTCTTGGACTTAAGTGATTCTCTAGCCTCAGCCTCCCAAGTAGCTGGGACTATAGGCACCTGCCACATTGTCTGGCTATTTGTTTGTTGTAGTTGCCATTGTTTGGCAGGCCTGGCCCAGATTTGAACCCACCAGCCTGTGTGTGGCCAGTGCCCTAGCCGCTGAGCTACAGGCGCTCAGCCAGCTTTTTTGTTTTTTAGGTATGACTATTTCTGATTAAAATATGTGATTTCTTCTTAATTTTTATAAAATGTTCCTTTAAGAATTTTTTTAATTTAGTAGATTCTCTAAAATAAAAAACTTAGTGTCATTTGGTGAGTAATGTAGTATTTCTTTGCTAATGTTGCAGAAAATTTTATAAATTCTTCCCTTATAAATATTATGGAAACAAGTTTAAGAAATTTAAATTTTTGAGCATATTATCTCATAATCTTAGAAACATATTGATGTCAGAAATCTGTTTTTAGCTGGCGAGCTATGAAAGCCAGATTGCCAAACTACGGTCTGAGGTTGAAAAAGGAGAAGCATTACGACAGAGTTTGGAATATGACCTGGCTGTTGCTAGAAAGGAAGCTGGTTTTGGAAGGCGGGCTGCTGAAGAAAGATTAGCTGAGGCACACAGGATCCAAGAACAACTCTGTGGTGAGACTGTTTCTGTTTCTTCCCATGTTTGGGGTTGTGACCTCATTGTATGTCATTGCTCACTGTTGTGCATGCATTCCATATGGTGCCAGCGGTAGAGTTTTGCTTCATAGGCTGGCCTTTGATGGACAGAATTTTCTGGGTGTATGTAAAGTCTTTTCTACTTTAAAATAATTTTTTATGTAATGCATGTAAGGAAAAGGGGGTCCAAAATTCTGTTAGTCACTTTTTTTTTTTGGAGACAGAGTCTTATGATGTTGCTCTTGGTGGAGTGCCATGGTGTCACAGCTCACAGGAACCTAAAACTCATGGGCTTAAGTGATTCTCATGCCTCAGTGTCCCAAGTAGCTGTGTCTACAGGCACCTGCCACAATGCCTAGCTTTTTTTTTTTTTTTTTTTTGCTGTTGTCACTGTTGTTTAGCAGGCTCGGACTGGGTTCGAACCCACCTGCCTCAGTGTATGTGGCTGATGCCCTAACCACTGAGCTATGGGCGTTGAGCCTGTTAGTTACTTTTAGTTGACTGAGCTATGGACGTTGAGCCTGTTAGTTACCTTGAGCACTTTTTCCATGAATAATCAACGGAATCGCAAAGGATATTTTGTTTGTTTTAAACATATATTCTAGCCCTCACCGGATTACCTATAATATGAATCAGAATCTCTAGCTTGAGAATGTACAAGAAGCAGTGCTTTTGCTGATGTTCTAGGTTTAGAAACCACTGGGTTAGAGTGTAGTACCTGGAAAAGAAACACCCACTGGATTTAATCCTCAAAAGTGATCTGTTATATAGTTCTTGGGCTTAAATAAAACATTCTTATTTGAGTATAATGTATATAAATAAATGTGCCTAGATAACTATATAACTCATAATAAGCACCCAGATCCTAGAATAGAAATATTACCAAAAGCCTTCCACTTGGATAACTGCTATCCTGGTTTTTAAAGACATGGATTAATTTTGCTTTCCTTTTGTATTTTTTATGAATGGGACCATGTAGTATGTACTCTTTTGTGTCTGCCTTCTTTCCTTTAACATTGTGTTTGTCAGACCCCTCCATGTAGTTGTATTAACTGTGTATTGAAGTTTAATATTGCGTAAACATACAACACTTATATTTATCCATTTACTAATGATGGGTATTTGAGTAGTGTCCAGTTTTTGGTTATTAAGAATAATGTTGCTATGAACCTTCTTCTTCTTCTTCTTTTTTTTTTTAGAGACAGAGTCTTACTTTGTTGCCCTCAGTAGAGTGCTGTGGTGCCACAGCTCACAGCAACCTTCAGCTCTTGGGCTTAGGTGATTTTCTTGCCTCAGCCTCCTGAGCAGCTGGAATACAGGTGCTCGCCACAACGTCTGGCTATTTTTTTGTTGCAGTTTGGCCGGGACTGGGTTTCAAATTGCCACCCTTGGTATATGGGGCAGGCACCCTACTCACTGAGACACAGGTGTCCCCCAACTATGAACCTTCTTGTACCCAGTAGTTTTTGTTTAAGAGAACCCTAAACATGAATTCAGAAGATTTATGTTTAGTTCCTGGTTCTACTTCTTATTAACTGATATTTGAACCTAAGTTATTTTAAGGATATAATGAAAAACTGAAAGTGCTTTTTAATTGCTTGGGGCTAAACAAATATTGTTATAACAGTTAAGATCCCTAGTTTTGGCCAGTTGTCTTGGGTTATTGACATTGGTCAGAAATATTTTTGATTATGTAGGGGAAAAAAGTAATATCTTTTCTTCACCCACTGCAGAGTTTATACCTGATGGCCCTATAACAAAACAAGAGAAAAGCATAACAAATCTATTTAACAAAGTTTTATGTGACATGGGAAGCTTTAGAAATAAAAATACAAAGACTCAGAGAAAACTCTCTTTTTATGCTCAGTCTGATGAAAGAAATAGATCATTGTGGAGAAACATGGCTGGGAAAAGAAAAGGGTATGACCTAATGGTGATAAACCGAAGGGGGAGCCCAGCAAGGGTCGTTTGTTTAGTAGCATTCCTTTTTTTCAGGTATGGGGCTGGATTCCTGTCACATGAGGGTCTGTTGACCTAGTTTAAGAAGAGGTAGATCAGTATCCCCTTTCTAGGTTTTATGTCTTCCTTTGGGGAAGATGGAGTAGTCCGGGATAGGAGGTCAGAAGACCTTGCTTCTGAGGTCTTCCTGTCTCACCTCAAACATACTCAGAATACCAAGACAAATACTTTGGGGAATCATGTTCTGAGCTCCAGCAATTATCTCAGATTTGTAATAACTGCATTACTAACTGGAACTTAAGAATTAGAAGGCACTAGATATAAAAGTTAATGACTTTCATTTCATTTAACTATGAGGAAACTAAATTCAGGGAAGATGGGAAACTACTTGCCTAAAGTTGAGCAATGTCAATAGACACTTTACAAAGTAATACAGAGGAATGGCCAGTAGTCACACGAAAATGCTTAACCTCACTTATCATTGGGGAAATGCAAATTAAATCCACAGGGATTATCACTGTGCACCTATCACATGTTGAAAAGACTGTCAGTACCAAATGTTGTTAAGGATATAGAGCATCGGGAAGTCTTATATTTGGGTACAAGGAGTACAAAATGGTATAACCATTTTCAAAAATATTTTTGAGGGTGGTGCCTGTAGCTCAGTGGGTAGGATGCTGGCCATGTACACTGAGGCTGGCAGGTTCTAGCCCAGCCTGGGCCAGCTGAAGCAATAATGACAACTACAACAACGACAACAACCAAAAAATGGCTGGGCATTGTGGCAGGCACCTGTAGTCCCAGCTACTTGGGAGGCTGAAGCAAGAAAATCACTTAAGCCCAAGAGTTTGAAGTTGCTGTGAGCTGTGACACTACGGCACTCTACCCAGGGTGACATAGTAAGACTCTATTTACAAAAAAAAATTTTTTTTTTGGAAAAATTTTAATTTTATTTTAAAATAAATATGCATTTATCCTATAACCCAGCATTTTTTTTTAATTTCTTACAACATAACTGTGTACATTAATGCAATCATGGGGTACAGTGTGCAGTTTTCATATACATTTTGAAATACTCTTATCAAACTGGTTAACATAATCTTCATGTCATTTTCTTAGTTATTGAGTTAAGACATTTATACTCTGCTTTTAGAAAGATTCACTTGTACCCTTGTAAGATAAACCATAGAGGTGACCCCACCAATCACCCTCCCTCCCCCCATCCACCCCCATTACCTCCCCTCTCCCACTCCCCTTCTCATATTCTAAGGCTATAATTAGGTTATGATATTCCTATGAAAGCTATGAATTAGTTTCAAAATAGGACTGTGAACATTGGATACTTTTTCTTCCATTCTTGAGATACTTTGCTAAGAAGAACATTTTCTAATTCTATCCATATAAACATGAAGGAGTCCCCATCTTTCTTTAGGGCTGCATAGTGGAAGCATCATTTTTAATTTTAAAAAATGACCAATTGGATGGAGATATCCTTTTTATAAAAAAGTTATTAAGAATCATGCAACCAAGAAATGCTGGAGTATACAACTCAGATTTTAAGGATCTTGCCAAATTCAGGTCACTTTATGTTCACAGGTCAAGATAGACTTGAGACTTACATGTGCAAAGGGTTCAATTTACAAATAGACTGGCCCAGCTAATGGGTTGCAGAAGCCTGGAGCAAAGCTTAGCCAGCTGAAGGCCTTTAAGTGTCATGAGGCGACTTTAAATTCTATTTAAGTTTTAGAAAACAGCTATTTCCAAAGAAGTAAGCTAAATTTTATAAACCACACCTTTTAGAATGGATAGCGATAGTAAATGTTAAAATAATTACTTTCTGTAGTATTCAAGTCTATCAATACTGTTTTATCAGATTGTTTTTAACTTTCTTATTTCTTAAATCAGTATTTTAAAAGAACATTAAATTGTATTTTTAAGCCCAGAACTAAAATTTTCTATTTGGACAGATCTGGTTTGTTCTCTTTAAAGCAAACCAAACCCACACAATATGTTGTGATTTTTTTTTTAAGTCCTTAAATTAACCTTTGAAAGTATTGACTAAAGCATAAATTTGAATGAATCAACAAAATCTGGGATATTGAAGGTGCCAGGATTATTTACACTATAAGGGATAATTCTCTCATGAATTAAATCTAAAGTTTGACTTGGCCTTACAGTAGCAAACTAATTCCTAATAAAAACTAATTGACAAGAATTATTACCCTCTCCCTCCAAACAAAAAACCATTAGAGATCAGCTAGCAGAAATGCGTATCATTGTAATCACAGTCACCTTAATCGATCCTCTCTAGTGGTTCTCAACCTTACTAATGCCGTGACCCTTTAATACAGTTCCTTATGTTATGGTGAACCCCTATAAAATTATATTTGTTGCTACTTCATAACTGTAATTTTGCTACTGTTATGAATCCT
Source organism: Galagoides demidoff (assembly GCA_963574575.1). Classification (NCBI taxonomy): domain Eukaryota; kingdom Metazoa; phylum Chordata; class Mammalia; order Primates; family Galagidae; genus Galagoides; species Galagoides demidoff. The sequence continues at coordinate 11,659 of CAUYQV010188712.1, forward strand.
AATGTAAATATCTGATATGCAGGATGTATTTAGGCGACCCCCCGTGAAAGGGTCATTCGACCCACAGGTTGAGAACTATTGCTCTAGACCCACAAATGCTAAGATGTAGAATTGGCAGATCCATCAGAATTCCCAAATCAACTACTCTCAAGACTCCAACGGACCTCTGGATTCTGTGGCTAATGTTGATCCATTTATAATGACTTTTCTTTGATTATGTAGTATTATTAGTTTTATTCTCCACCTAAGGTTATTGCTTAACTCAAGTCCCAAGCATCCAGGGTGCTTTCCTTCCTATGTAACAGTGTGGTACCACTTTTAGGATAGTGCTAAAATGTCCCTCAAGCAGTACCACTCAAAGTGTGATCCTCATACCCAAACAAGTGAGCTGTTTGTTCCTGGTCTGCAATGAAGTAAGGAGTTTGCACTGTCCCAGAAACCAACTACATCCCCGAACACGCTATTTAGTTCATCTTTCCATCATAACATCCTTCTCAGTGAAGGAAGCAAGCAAGTTGATTTACGTTCTGAGGCAAGCCCCTTATCTCATTATGCATTGGCACCTCTCTTATCTTTTCTCTGTTTCAGGGATTTTCTCCAAACCTTGGAAAATTTTAGAGCGTGGAATTTTTGTAAGGTTGTGTTTGCAAAGCACAGTCTTATACCGGGGTCAGACAATTAAGTTTCCCAACTCATCCTAGAAAAAGTGCTATATGCTTCATTGCTGAATATCACCATGGTCACCTTCAAAGTACTCTCCTTGGGAAGCTGTGTTAAAGACGCCAGTGCCAGCTCAGCGCCTATGGCTCAATTGGCTAAGGCACCAGCCACGTACACCTAAGGTGGCGGGTTCGAATCCCCAGCCTGGGCCTGCCAAACAACAACAATGGCTTCAACCAAAAAATGGCCGGGCGTTGTGGTGGGCGCCTGTGGTCCCAGTTACTTGGGAGGCGGAGGCAGGAGACTCGCTTGAGCCCAGGAGTTGGAGGTTGCTATGAGCTGTGATGCCATGGTACTCTACCCAGGGGGATAGCTTGAGTCTCTGTCTCAAAAAATAATAATAATAATAATGCATGCCTATAATCTCAGCTACTTGGGAGGTTGAGGCAAGAGGATTGCTTGAACCCAGGAATTTGAGACTGCATTGAGTTATAAGGATACTGCTTTACTTGGCCTGCGTAACAGAGCTAGACCTTGTCTCAAAAAAAAAAAAAAAAACTAGGATCAATATCTTATTGATTATACTCTAAACTTCATTTAAAAAATTTCAGATAATTCTTAAGAGTTCTCCTGCTACAAAATAACTCATTTATCATGCAGGAAAATAGCTGTTTTTCTTCTCAGCCACCTTGAACTCTCAGGCCAGACATTGTCCTAGGCTACTGTCACTTTCATATTCACTTAAGAAAGATCAGGCTGGCCGGCCAGTTTTAGGGAAAATGTGAATCTACAGAATTATGTAATACGTCAGAATCCTGGTGTACAGGGCTACTCTATCATGAAAACTCTGTGAATAGCTCAGCAACCTATGGTGTGAATGTGATTTCTTCCAGGACTTCTTGGAGGAGCTGAAGCTGGTGGTGAGAGGCTCATTGTTCCAGGCAGCAGGTCTGCAAGACTGCTTCCTACAGCAGAGCGAGCCCCTGGCCACCCCAAGCACAGGTGTGGTGAGCCCTTGGGCATTTTGCACACCTCCATCAACACAGACTAACCCCACGTCCCCCGAATGAGCAGGGTCCCAGCAGAACGTATCTATAGAAACCAGGTTCTTGTGCAAAGTCTGGGACAAGGAATAATTGCACTTTTATTTTTCTAACTCTTTTCTAAACTAATTAGCCAGTGGCATCATTATCCTTTTTTAGGTGGAATTACCCCAAATTCAGATACCCTAACTTTTTGAATCACTTGTCAAGGTGATTCTCTGGGGAAGTGTTTGGTTTTGAATCACTTAGAAATGACTGTCACTGGCTTGCCTTTTGCTGTTCCTACAGGTGACTTTAATCGTCAGTTCTTGGGTCAAATGACACAATTAAACCAACTTCTGGGAGAGGTGAAGGACCTTCTGAGACAGCAGGTAACCAACAGGACATGTCATCAGAAAAGCCCCAGCAGCAGCCTGTGCAAGCTGGCGGGGCTGCAGGCCTGCTCAGGCAGCAAGGCAGGCTCTGAGCCAGACATCAGGGGTCCACGCAGACCCCCACCCCAGGGCTCTACTAGGAGGGCTCTGGAAATGGGGCCTGAGCTTGTGACAAATACAGCATGGTTCCAAGCAAAGCAGGAACCACCATGGGTGATTCTATGCGTAAGTGTAGTGTGTTAGCTCTGCTGTAAGAGTGATGGGGACAGCTACCCAAGGATTCCTTCATTTCGGGATCATATCAGGCACTCCTTTTCAATCCTTTTTTCCCTCTTCCCATTTTAAAGGTCAAAGAAACAACATTTTTGCGAAACACCATAGCTGAATGCCAGGCTTGCGGTAAGTGCATTTCTAGAAATTGGCTCATTCTGAATCAGACAAAGCAGACAGGTGAAAGGCCTGAGGCTTCGGCAGGTTCACCATGAAGCTGGAGGGAAGGGGAAAGCAAATTTCATTTTGCGTCCTGTAAATCTTCCAGATGGTGAATGAACCTGTGCATTCCTGTTTTTCTCTAGGTCCGCTCACGGTTCAGGCTCCAACCCCAAGCACACTGGTGCCCCCTGCACCGCCGGCACCACCGACACGTGCACCACGCCGGTGTGACTCCAACCCGTGTTTCCAAGGTGTCCAATGCATTGACACCAGAGATGGCTTCCAGTGTGGGTCCTGCCCCGAGGGCTACACAGGAAATGGGATCACCTGTTTGGATGTCGATGAGGTAAAAGTTCACCTAGACAGAGTAGGGGCTCCCTGAGTCTCCTCCACACCCTCAGCACATGGGGGAAAGCTGAGCTGATGAATAAGGGATGACTTGGGGTGCCCTCCAGGCTCCATAAAAACTACATCCTTACGAATCCTTGGAGGACCCTGAGACGCAGTGAGTGGCCGAAGGAGGCCTGACACCCACGGGTGGCTGTGCATGTTGTTCCTCCTCTCTGTTTCCAACTCTTCCCCTGGTCCGTGTTGCTACGATGCTGACATTTCTGCTTTACATCCCAACATCCACATTGATGAGTTCTCTTAAGCAGTCTATGTTACAATTTTGCTTTTCCCATGATTTTGTGAACATAGGAGAAGACTTTTGTTATTCAGGGATTATAATAGATTTCTTCAGGCTTCCTACATAAAGGAGCAGAGGGGGCTCTCACACCAGCAAGCCCTATTGGGGAGCCCTGTAACCCAGAGATGGGACCAGCAGGATCCAGCAAATATGGGCCATTTGGCTGGCAGAGCCCCAGGAGAGACTGTTTCAAGGCCATAGTTAGCCAGTCACTAGTCCAGTGGCAAGTCAGTAACCATACCAGGTAGCAAGGCTGCCACCAGCACTTGCCTCTCAGCCAGCCAGAGGAAGGCTGGAAGGAGGAGCAGAGGGAGGTGCACACGGACACACACGGGCTCCCACAGGCTCCAAGCAGCACCTGGCTCCTTCTTTCCCTGGTAGTAAGCAATTAATGTGGTCTCTAGTAATCCCTCAATTGGAGAAACATCTGTACACATTTCACAGAACTGCATCTGGTTTTTATCTGGGAATTGGAATTTTCCTTATTTGAAAGGACAGGAAGTGGTCATGATGTTTTTTACATTAGTTGAAGTGGTTAAATTTAAAAAAAAAAAAAAAGGATCAGAACCAATCTCTAAGACTTCAAGAGCCTTGAAATAGCCCTTGAAAGGGCATGACGGCAGGCACAGACCCCCATGGCCACACCTTGCTGAGGAAACCCCTGCGCTGGCTTTGTCTGCTCCAGGTCTTTTCTATTTGAGGAGGTTGCCTTTGGCTAAGGCCTTTGGAGTCACCTAGCAGCCAGCTGACAAATAGTTCAGGCACACAGTCCTTTTACAGAGATTTGTGAATCCAGGTTAGAACACCAGGGAGCCTCTCGCATTGGGAGGAAGGCTGGTTAATATCAAGGACCCTTTCCACTTGGATGTGCCATTATTCTGTGATGCTGCCAAGCCTGCTCCAGGGCAGCCTAGATTGTGTGGCTCTGGGAGTCAGTGGGTAACTAGGGAGTTCGAAGCCTTTATTTCCTTCTATCTTTTTTTTCCACCAAAATATAGTTAAATGACTAAACAAACATGTACAAATAGATGAATACAATTTTGAGAGTGTTTGTGTGGCTAAAGACTTTGAACTTTTTTTTTTTCTTGTCTCTAGTGCAAATACCATCCCTGCTACCCAGGCGTGCGCTGCGTGAACTTGTCTCCTGGCTTCAGATGTGATGCCTGCCCGGTAGGCTTCACAGGGCCCATGGTCCGAGGTGTCGGGATCAATTTTGCCAAGTCAAACAAACAGGTGGGCTGAAGTTATGGTTTCTATTTGGTTTTCATCTTAACAGAACAATTCTAGCTGTTTCCCACCTCTTCAGTATAACCCTCCACCTCCTAGAGCAGCCAGTGCCATGTGGAGTGTCACGGTGCACGGTGAGCAGATTAGCAGCTGGTCCGACTCATTTCTGAGTGCGTATGAACATAAATCTAGAAGGGAGGAAGCTGTTTAGTGGGGTAATACTCATCACTAGAAAACAGTCAGTGGGGCGGTACTGGCTAGGTGGCATACTCTCAGACTTATTTTATTGATAGCCATTGAAAATTTTGTCCTGCAGAATAACTTGAGAATCAGGGAAACCAATAAAAGCTTTGAAAAATTAGGTCACTTTCACAAAGTCATTGTTGCCAATCAGAAACACTTTTAGAGATGAGGGGATTTCGAGAGTAGAAATAATCCCCTAAAGCGTCCTCCCCCTTTTCTTATATAAGCTATAAATTGCCATAAAGCATCTGAGTACTTCATGACAGTCTCCATTTATTTCCAAATGTTCTACTATATCCTGGTCATTATTTAACCGACTGACTATGAAATTCCTTCTGATGTTTTCAGCCCTTGAAAATGGTTGGTCCATAAATATATTTTACTACCTTCCAGAAATTATTAGCACTGAAGAAAGGTAGGGGTTCATTATCTCCCAGCTGCCTGTCAAAGGATTTCTAGAGGGCATGATTTTTTATACTAGAAAAAGGAGGCAAGGAATGACAAGCCATTGGAGTGATGACCCAGCATTTTTCTTCTTTTCCTTTAACGACAAAATCTCTAAGACCAAACCAAGGAAAATAGACAAAATGAAATATAAGGAGCTTGGTGTGAGGTAGTAAGAAATTCTTCCCAGTGGACTTCTGGCAGCATGGTAGCCAAACTGAAGCAGAGGGAGCACCTTGCTAAAATTTAGCAACATATTTTAATATATGCCAAGAGCAAAAGAAAGAAAAAGAAATGGGGTACAGGTTCTAGAAACATGGAACTCACAGCCAGAACTGAGAGTGGGGCCAAGGCCACAGCAGCTCATGGGAGGTGGCAACAAGTCTGGTCTAAGGGGTAGGAAGCTGGGGTTCTAACAGCTACATGGTGTAGCACGTTCAGTCTCAGAACTTGACAAAGACCTGCCGTAAACCCAGGGGCCTTAAGAACTACCTTGACCTTACAAGGTGATAGAAAAACTGGATGAACCCTGAGAAACAACAAAGAGGCTTGACTTCAGCTTTGGGATGTGGCTGACAAAAATGACAGTGACTGGCTCGGCGCCTGTGGCTCAATCGGCTAAGGCACCAGCCACGTACACCTAAGGTGGCGGGTTCAAATCCCCAGCCTGGGCCCGCCAAACAACAATGATGGCTGCAACCAAAAAAAATGGCCGGGCGTTGTGGCGGGCGCCTGTGGTCCCAGCTACTTGGGAGGC
>CAUYQV010188715.1:0-11119 GCA_963574575.1 Galagoides demidoff
AGATGATAATAAATAATTATAAATGCTTTTAAAATAAGTAACTATTATGAAGCTAAATTCACATTTCTTATAATGTGCTTTGCTGTTATTAACCATTAATTCTTTTTTTTTTTTTTTTTTCTTTTTGAGACGGATCCTCAAGCTATCTCCCTGGGTAGAGTGCCATGGCATCACAGCTCATAGCAACCTCCAACTCCTGGGCTCAAGCGAGTCTCCTGCCTCCGCCTCCCAAGCAGCTGGGACCACAGGCGCCCGCCACAGCGCCGGCCATTTTTTGGTTGCAGCCATCATTGTTGTTTGGCGGGCCCGGGCTGGGGATTCGAACCCATCACCTTAGGTGTAGTAGCTGGCGCCTTAGCCGATTGAGCCACAGGCGCCGAGCCGATAGTCTCATTCATTGTTCCATTATATAGGTCCTGGAAACTGATGCTGGGGAATAAGAAGTCGGGCAGAACCAGGATGTGAACTTGGACCTCTGACTCCAGCCTTATCTCTGGAATCCCCCAGCTTCTGACTCAGGTGGTCTAGGTGGGTCCCAGTGACGCTGCGGCTGCAGGTCTAGGGATCCACTGTACCCACGTGGCTGGACCACACTGCTTCTTAGTTGTGCCTCCAGCTGTCCCCCCAGACAACTCAACTGAACCCCCACAGATCACTCAGCTGAACCCCCTAGACTAGTTACCTGGACCCCAGACTAGCCAACTGAATCCCATATGTTGAAACGATAATGTTTATAATATATGGGATTAACTAAAACATAAAAACTAATTTCACCTGTTTCTTTTCACTTTGCTCACAGGACTACCAGGAATGTTAAATCTGAGGGATGCTTAAAATACAGAAACCAGAATCAATAGATACCCGTGGACTGGGTGAAACCGAGCTCCAGAGAGACAAGGTCACTTTCCCCACAGCAGGGACCACTGCATAATTTGTGGGGCTCACTGGAATATGAACAGGCCAGGCACCTTGTTGGAAGTGCAGTAAGAGCATTCAGCTGAGCCTGGGGCCTTGCGTAGCTGTGGAGGGCTGTGAAGCTGGCCCTGCTACATGATCAAGTCATTAATAAGAGGCAGAGCTGGGATCTGAACCCAGGGAGGGGGCTAGAACTGGGGTGTGATACAGGGAGGATCACCCGGGAAGGGCTGGGCAGGTCTGAGGCCCTGGGTCCTGGCTGGGTCCCTGCTCGTACTGGGCAGGTCTGAGGCCCTGAGTCCTGGCTGGGTCCCTGCTCCTGGTGCCCTGGGCAGCTCGTACTGCTGAGGCCCGGGGGCCGGAAGGGCAGCACCATCTCTAGCAGGCTGAATGGCGGCCCAGCCAGCACCTGAGTCAATCTGACCTTACTGAAAATAGAGTCTTTGCAGATGTAATTCACTTAAGGGTCTTGAGATGAGATTATCCCAATTTAGCAGGGCCTACATTAAAGGACAGGTGTACTTAGCAGAAAAGAGGCAACGCCATGGGACCACAGAGGCAGTGACTGGAGCCATACAGCCACCAGCCAAGAGGAGTCAGGAAGGATCGAGCCCCCTCTAGAGCTTCCAGAGGGAGTGAGGTCCTGCTGACACCTGAGCCTCAGACTTACAGCATCCAGGACTGTGAGGACAGTACATTCCTGTTGTTTTAAGCCACCTGGTTTGGGGTACGTTGATACAGCAACCCCAGGACACTAAGATGTGAGTGGAAGGGGCTCTTGGCCACCCTCTGAGAGGGCAGAAGCAGATCTCGGGCACAGCCCACTGGGTTCATATCCCACCTGGGTCCTAGTATGTGGCCCCAGGCAACCTGCACTGGCTCCTTCCAACTCAGTTTCCACATCTGGAAACAGGGAATCCTTACTGCACCTGTGCCAGGGGCTGTCGTGGGGACAGATGAGTTAATCCACATGGACAGGGCCTCCCCCAGACTAAGCCCCACAGAAGAATGAACACTTTACCCTTACTATTTCACCTGGTCATGCTGATTTATGAACTTTACCCCAAAGAAATAATTTTTTAAAAAATCAGAAAGCAAAGATGCTCAATATGGTTTTATCTACAAAAGGAGAAAGTGGGACCCGACCAAAGCTAACTCCAATACAGTCACTAAGGAGTTAGGGAGAGGACGTCGCCCCAAGAAACGCAGCATAGAAGGCAGGACGCAGAGCCTCAGTGACAGAAAAGAGGGGCACACAGAAAACTGAGCTGCCCAAGGACCTGCGGGGACAGTGAGGGCTTACAGAGTCCTCCAGCATGACTGATCCTTACGGGAAAAACACATGTCAGAAGGATCTGGATCCTCCAGGCTGGTGGGCTGGGCTCTGTCTTTGTTAAGAGCAGTGTGAGGGGTTCTGGGCCTGTACCCCACACCTGGTGTCACCCCAAAGTCTACGTGGCCTTGTCATCTCCATAGACCATGCCTGGGTGGGATGGGGAGGGGGGCGGCAGAGCTCTGGCAGCACTGTGGCTAGTGCTGAAAAATGCATGAGCAACTTCCCTGCCCAGCACTTACAGACTCCTGGGCTGCCAAAGGTAGTCCTTTTAAAAGCTGCAGCCCCAGGAGCCCTTGGCTTGCCGTCTGCTTGTTCAGTGAGGGGGTGGGACAGTATTTCCCAGGTACTGTTGGTGTCCTGGCAAGTCCATCTACCTCCCTGGGTGAACCCTGGCCTAGGGCTGGAAGGAAAGTGGCCCCAGAGACACCCGCAGCGGCCTGGCTCCTTTGTGAAAGACGCCATGGTAATCAAAAAGTGGAGACAGCCCAAGTGTCCCTGGTGGATGAACGGACAACTGAAATGTGGTCTGGCCACATGGTGGGGTATTACTCAGCTGGCCGTGAGGGGGAAGGTGGCATGGCCCATGCACAGTGTGGACAGACTCGGAAGATAGGCTGAGTGTCACAAAATGACAGGTACTGAGGGTTCCACTTAGTGAGGCCCCTGGAGTGATCAGAGTCGAGAGGAAGGAAAATGGTGGTTACCAGGCGCTGGGGCGCAGGCAGGGGGAGTTAGTGTTTAATGGGGGCAGAGTTTGGGTTTGAGATGATGACAGATTCACTCTGGCCGGGCAGGTGGCTACTCAACAAGGTGGATGTACTTGATGCGGTTAAACTGTTCGCTCAGAGACTGAGATGGTACATTCCATGTTACATATGTTATTTTCAAATGTCCTTAATGCCAGCTCTGTGCCAGGCACTGGACCCTCCACCAGTGGGGACCTCTCCGTGCTTCCTGACTTCACTTTTCCTGTGGGCCCCTGGCAGCTTTCCAGTGAATTTCCCCTTGCTCAAGTTAACCAGGGTCAGTTTCTGTAGCTTGCGACCAAATCCCCTAAGCCCACCTAGAGCTCTAGAGCCTGGTGAATTTGATGAGGGAAATATTATAATAAAAGTGTGACAGCAGTAGTTGCTGGGGTGCGTCAGGCACTCAGAGTGCCTGGCAGACCTGAGACAGTTCCATCCTGATCCCCCTTTTACAGATAAGGAAACTGAGGTTCTTTTTCCAGGTTTCACAGAGGTGAGGACGAAGCCAGAACTCCAATGCAGGCTGTGTGATCTCTAGGCCCCAGCTCACAAGCCCCATGCCAAGCCACCTCTCCAGGAGAGCAGAGAGGGCCCTGTGCCTGAAGGGGTGCTGGTCAGACAGGCAGGGCCCTGGGGCAGGCTGGAGTATGGCTTTCATCCCACTGGTACATGAAATACCAGAGTCTGGCTCAGGCTGTGGGGCTGCTTTCTGGATGTGCTGCGTGCTGTGCAGCCATGGCATACCAGGATGGGATGGAGCTGCAGGTGGGCCTGGTGGGCCCACTTCACCTGGACAAGGGGCTGTCTAGGGTGACTCATGGATTTCAGCTGAGGACATGGAGCTAGAGGGTGGTCTCAGGTGTCCAAGGGCCGAGAGCAGAAGGCAGTGGTCTGGGCGGTCTTGACCAGCACATTGGCCAGCTACAGTGCCCAGTGGTGTGGGGCCCTAGAACTTGCTCCCTTCTGGCTCTTTCTCCCAGTGCCCTGCCAGCCAGACCTCCCGTCTGGGTGATGGAGGCCCCGGGTGTGTCTTTAGAAAGCAAATGCCCAGTGCCCAAATGCCTCTTCCCTTGCTCTTCACAGCCTGCCTTTAGTCCCAAGAGGGAAACTGAGGCCTACAGACACCGTGACAGTCCCACGTCGCTCAACTGCCAGAGCAAGCATGGAGCACCTACTATGTACCTGGGCTGCCGTGAGCAGTGGGGCACTGTCCCTACTCCCTCTCCAGAGAAGCAACACTGGGGCTCTGGGTTTGCCCCCCAACCTTCTCCATCTCAGACCACCCCTCCCCGGACTCCTGCCCACCAGGCCCCCCCCATGTGAGCAAGTAGGGGCAGAGCCGCAGGCCTTACCTTTCAGGCAGGACAGCTTAAGCCCCATGTCGGCACCTCTGCAGGCCTGTGGAGAGAGGACAGCGCTCAGAGCCAGCCAGTGGGTGGGACTCACGCTGTACTGGCCACGCGTGGCCAGGCCCCCAACCCTGCCCTCACAGATGCACAACAGGAAGCCGTGACAAACAGAAACCACCAGACTGCCAGGTCATGCGATCTGGACTGAATTTGCTCAAAGACAGTTTGTGCTAGAGGAAAAACTTCCAGCTAAATAAACATACTGGAGGCCAAGGTGATGTCCACACAAAGGCCAAAGTGATGGCGGATGTGAAACTGACATGCCAGGGCCTCAGGGTGGCACCAGCTTCCACCATGTCAGGACCCTCAGGCCAGGCCACCCTTGAGTGGCACTGCCACCTGCAAGGGGCAGCTCTGGCTTTGCAAACTGTCCTCAGATAGTATGGCAGCCTGGGTGCTCCTGCCCACCTTCCTACCTCCGGTATCCTCCGGGCCAGACCTGCATCCCATTCTGAGTATCCCCCGGGCCAGACCTGCACCCCATTCTGAGGTCCACTCCCTCTCCCATCCCCCCAGGTGATTTCCTGCACATTTCCTATCTTGACATTTGGTCTTAGAGGACACAGACTACTGAAAGTGGACATCAGGCTACATGGGGCAAACGAACAAACCAGTCCACAGAGGCACAGCAGGCCCAGGGTGAAGAGTCCCAGGGAGGGCTCCTGACCCAGCCTGGCGTGCCAGGGTTGGCATCCCTAAAGACGGGCAGAAGTGAGCCAAGCAGGGAAGCAGGGAGGCTTCCCAGGAAGCAGGAACAGAATGTGCAAAGGTCCAGAGACAGACACATTCATGGGCTGTGGGAGGAACCAGAGGGTGAAGACCTGAACAGGACCAGGGAGGAGAGACGCTAAATATGAGCTGGTCCCGGGGACTTTGGACCCGTATGGAGTTAGATAGTTAGAGGTTTTCCAGGGCACTGCGGAATGTCCATGCTAGAGGGCTGTGAGAGCCAGGGCTTCGTCTGCAGGCCGTGCTGGTGAACCAGCAGCATCAGTGACCCCGGGCAGGGATTCCTATGTGCACTGAAGTCAGAGAAACTCTCTCTGGAGCAGAAACTGTGGAGCTGAACACTGAGGATGGCAGGTCAGGGAAGGTGCCGGGAGAGAAATCTCCAGGAGTCCAGGTGGAGCAGGTCAGGAGGCAGACAGGAGGTGCCCACTAGGTCGCACACCAGGGGACCAGGAAAGCAAGAGTGAGGGGGAGAGACAGGCACTGATGGGGACAGACCTGGTCAGCTGGGTGCAAAAGGCAGTGACCCAGGAGCAGCCCCCCGGTCACTCAGCAGGTCCTGCAACTCCTAAGACCTCACTGTCCTCATCTTAAAACAAGGATGACACACACAGCTATCTCATTGAGGAGCAGTGAGGACTGTGTCTGGAGGTGACTTGCACTGGGTACAGCAGGCCAGGAAATGTCAGATGTCCCCGTTATTACGATAGGTGGAGGGAGGGGAGGCGGCATGTCCGTTCCCAAGGTGGCCCCCCACAAGCATTGTGGGTTCCCTGGAAGCTGTGCAACACGGTCAGGCCCTGCTGACTTAAACCCGCCTCCTTGCTGGGGCTGGGAAGTGCTGAGCGTGGCCACTGGCACATGGAGATCACCCCAGGGGCTTTTAAAAGTACCACTGCCTGGGGCCCACCCTGGAGATTCTGGGGTAACTGGTCTGGGCTCAGGCTGGGTTTGAACCCACCACCTCCAGCATATGGAGCCGGTGCCCTACTCCTTTGAGCCACAGGCGCTGCCCAAGGCTCAGAGATTTTTAAGAGCTCTCCAGGAGACAGCTTCCTTGAAGAGGGAGGGAGGAGAGGAGTGGGGGCTGGAGGGAGAGATCCCATGCCCAGCCTGTAGGAACAATGGGCAGACTTCTCCAGCACTTGAGCAGAGCCCCATTACAACCACTTGTCTTAGTTCATCCTCATAACAACCTCACGAGACTGGGATCATTCCTATATCCATGTCATAGACAGGCAAACTGGGGCACAGAAAAGCTAGTAAGTTGAGGCTGTGCATGGTGGCTCCCACACCTCTCCCTCCACCGCTATCATAAGGCAGCACTCTGGGAGGCTGAGGGGGCTGGACTGTTTGAGCTCAGGAGTTCCAGACCAGCCTGAGCAAGAGTGAGACCCTCTGTCTTAGCTACACCTGGTGTGCCATTTCTGTACACATTTACATGTACATATCATGTGAAATAGTGGTGCACTGTGGTGGACACCTATATTCCCAGCTCCTTGGGAGGCTGAAACAGGAGGATCACTTAAGCCCAAGAGTTTGAGGTTGCTGTGAGCTAGGCTGAGACCATGGCACTCTACCAAGGGTGACAAAGTGAGACTGTCTCAAAAAAGAAGAAAACAGGCTTGTTGCCTGTAGCTCAAGTGGCTAAGGCACCAGCCATATACACCAGAGCTGATGGGTTCGAATCCAGCCCCAGCCTGCCAAACAATGAGAATGACAACCCCAAAATAGCCAGGCATTGAGGTGGGTGCCTATAGTCCCAGCTACTTGGGAGACTGAGGGAAGAGAATCACTTACGCCCAGGAGTTGGAGGTTGTTGTGAGCTTGTTAACACCACAGCACTCCACCTGGGGTGACAGCTTGAGGCGCTGTCTCAAAAACAAACAAACAAACAAAAAGAAAATAATGGAAAAGAAAAGCTAATAAGTTCACATAAGTCACATGGGGCAAGTGGCAGAGCAGGATTCCAATCCAGAACTTGGGACTCTGGAGCCCCAGTGTTCAACCACAAGGCAGACGTGGGACATCTTAGATCCTGAGAAGACAGAGCTTCCAGCATACGGGTGGGCAGAGCAGGCCTGGCCTCCCTCCCTCTGGGCCCTGCCCATGCTGGCGTCTGTCGTTCTGCCCAGGGGTCCTGCAGCTCTGAGGTCTGGATCATCACAAGCCACAGAAAAAACTGCACAGAGCCAGGGCGAGTGTCTCCTCAGGGCTTCACACCTCCTAGGCCGGGACACTTAACATCACCCCAGCAGCCTTGCCGCGCACACTATGCTAGGATTTGGTGTCTGTTCTCTTGTTCTGTCTTTACTATTTGCTGCTCACAGCCCACCTGGCAGAATTTATGACACATTTCTACACGGGGTTTGAAAACCAGTGATGGGTGCTGAGGTTCTTACAGATAAAGTGATGTCTGGATTTTGTTGTAAAATGCTCCAGTAAAACAGAAACCAAAAAAATGGTGTGGGGCACAGGGAGGAGAGAAAGCAGAAGCCACACATTTACTGCTGAACCTGAGAGGTGAGAGTTTATCACATACTTCTTAGGTTTGAAAAGTAAGGAAATAGTCAAGAGCAAAACAACTATATCTTGGGTGGCACATATGGCTCAAAGGAGTAGGGCGCCAGCCCCATATGCCGGAGGTGGTAGGTTCAAACCCAGCCCCAGCCAAAAACTACAAAAAAAAAAAAAAGCCCCTCAAACAGAAAACTATATCTTAGGTGACAGAATATCAATTTTTCTGATTTTGGTTATTGCCACATTTCCCTCTTAGGAAATTTACAGTGACACGTGTGGGGTCGAGTGTCATTATTTCTGCAGCTTAACTCTCAAATCGTATCTCGGGAAAACATATGTACATGTGAGCACATACAGAAATGGCACACCAGGTGTAGCTAAGGGTTGTTTGATGAAGGGCATGCGGGAGTACTTTGTATTCCTGTAACTCTAAGTCTGAAACTATTTCAAAAAGGAAAGGAAAGCAAGGGCCAGGGGACCAGAGCAGCTCAGAGGGAGTACACGCGTCCTGGGCTCGGCACCACACCCCCACCTGGGGGCACAGGGCATCAGATCCCATTTTCCTGCAGCTTCTGTGACTTGGTGGAGATACATCCCAGGGCCCTGGCTGCATGAAGGCTCCATATCACGCAGTGCTGAGCAGCACCACCTTCCAGAAGAACTTGTCTTGAATTGGTAGGTTTTGTCCTCACCAGCTGTCTTACAACTTGAAAACAACTTTCCTCAAAATGCTCAGGGGCTGTGTGCGGTGGCTGAAGCCTGTAATCCCAGCACTCTGGGAGTCTAAGACAGGAGGATCCCTTGAGCTCAGGAGTTGGAGACCAACCTGAGCAAGAGCGAGACCCTGTCTCTACTAAAAATAGAAAACCTACGTGGGTGTTGTGATGGGCGCCAGTAGTCTCTGCAACTCAGGAGGGTGAGGCAGGAGGATCACTTGAGCCCAGGAATTTGAGGTTGCTGTGAGCTAGGCTGACACCACAGCACTCTACCCAGGGTGACAGAGTGAGACCCTATCTCAAAACAAAAAAACTCAAGAAAAAAGGAAGGGACGGAGAGAGAGAAGGAAGCAACTAAGGGGATGGGGAAGCAGGAGCGGCACGTGCCTGGACTCAGGCAAATGGAGTGTCGGGGTGCTCATGTCCACCCATGGCAGTTCTATATCCCGTTTCTAAAGATCCCAAATGGTGGGGGGTCCACACAGGTGGAGCCTTCTTTTCCCTGGCACACTGCAGTTATCCTTGTCACTTCTGCCTCCCCCAGGAGGACAGGATGAAGGTGGTGGGCTCAGGAGAGCTGAGAGAAAGTGGGGGAACTGATAGTCTGGGGCAACCATGTCACAAGTCACCATCCTCTCTGGACTGAGGTACTGGGGCTCTGTCCCCAGGCTCAGTGTCCTCTGTGGTCAAACAGGCATCAGCCTCCAGGGCAGGGCCTGGGACAGAGCTTCATCATCGTCACCATGGGCATCATCACCACTGTCATCGGCACCATCACTGCCATCCTGGTCACCACTGTCATCACCATCGTCACTGCCATCACTGTTATCACCATCTTCATTATCACCTCTGTCGTCATCAGTGTGTGGGAGCAGCTAGGCCCATTAGAACCGCTAGCTTAGGTATAAATGTTCTCTCTTTCTCCCACGTTTGCAGGGCTGTGAGAAACTACTCCTTAGTATCGAATCGGGCTCTGTTTATGTTCCCTGAGAAATATCAGATCATTAATTATTTGCACAACAGCTTGAAGTAGAACAGGTTCTTTCTTGCACCCAGGCGTATAAATCTCCCAAGCCAAATGGTTGTGGGATCTGTTCTGGTGACAGGGATGAGTTATTATAAAAACTTAATGTCTCCTGAAAGGGTCCATCCTCTGCTGAGGAGTGGCGAGAAGGGTAACAGCTACTTTGCACATCACGTAGAGTTATTCTCTGAAGCCAGGGGCGTCTCTGGAGGATAGGACACATTCCCAAGTTGGCTGTGACTATTTTTTCTATAGCCTTGAAGATAGGAACACAGATTACCAGGCTGGAGCGGGGGATGTACCAGCCCGCCCTCTGCAAATGGGTCTCATTGCAAATAGAAAAGTAACACAATGTGTTCTTTCTGCAAAGTAAAAAGTAACTAAGATGTGGGACTGCTGGTCAGAGGGGCCCTGCCTTTAGAATTCTGGCTCTAGTGCTTGCTTCAGCGACCTTCTGTTTCCTTATCTGTAAATTGAGGCATCAGCCCCATGAGCCTGCACACCTCCCTTTAGTTACTACTTCTGTGGATCATGGCCGGTCACTTCTAGGGTATGAGATAAACCCTGGAGAGAGAGCTGGAAGTCCTTGGAGAGAAGGGGCTGCCAGGTGAAATACAGGATGCCCAGTTATCGCAAGAGACATGCTCATATGAAAAATCATTTGTTGCCGGCTGGGCACAGTGGCTCACACCTGTAATCCCAGCACTCTGGAAGGGGGAGGTGGGAGGATCACTTGAGCTCAGAAATTGGAGACCTGCCTGAGCAAGAGCAAGACCTCATCTCTATTAAAAAAAAAAAAAAAATTGAAAAATTAGCCAGGCATGATGGCAGGCACCTGTAGTCCCAGCTACTTGAGAGGCTGAAGCAAGAGGATCGCTTGAGCCCAGGAATTTAAGGTTGCTGTGAGCTGTGATGACACCACTATACACTAGGCTGTCTCAAAAACAAACAAGCCATTCACTGTTGATCTGCAGTCACCTTTGGCAGGGCATCCTTATTTTTATTTGCTGAACCTGGGGACCCTATGCAGATGTTCCCTGATTTCTAACATCTGGGTGTCCCACATGAGGACCTGAAGACCCAAAGAGGAAAAGTGAGTGAACTGCAGTGTCAGGCTAAAAAGCCAGGTCTGGCCTGGGTCTCTGCTGCGCCACCTCCCAGATGAAATCAGAGCAACCCACGGAGGTTCTGAGTCACCAGGGCACCTCGCTCTGCCTCTCTAACAAAGCCCTCCTTTCAGGGCCCAGGAGAGGGCAGAGGTGAAGCGTCATAGCTGAGGAATGTGAAGGTTTGCCCAGGTGGGTGAACTCCACGGACAGAACTCAGTGCCCATCCCATTTAGGGGAGGCTGCCCAAGCCCCATGAGCTCCCTGGGCGGCTTCCTCACTGCAAAGTCAGGGAGGAGAGCACTGGCAGGAGGGCTCAGCAGGCAGGTCTCATGTTCTTCCTTCTTTAGAAAAGATGCTTTCGGCTCCGCGCCTGTGGCTCAGTCGGCTAAGGCGCCAGCCACGTACACCTAAGGTGGCGGGTTCGAATTCCCAGCCCAGCCCGGACCCGCCAAAACAACAATGATGACTGCAATCAAAAAATGGCCGGGCGTTGTGGCGGGCACCTGTGGTCCCAGCTACTTGGGAGGCTGAGGCAGGAGACTCGCTTGAGCCCAGGAGTTGGAGGTTGCTATGAGCTGTGATGCCATGGCACCCTACCCAGGGGGATAGCTTGAG
>CAUYQV010188716.1:0-12793 GCA_963574575.1 Galagoides demidoff
TTTACCCATCCCCTTGTGCCTTTTTATGAAATATAATCACCCCCAAATATTAAAAACAAAAAATTTCAATATAATTTCAACGCTTGCCCGCGCCAAAAAAAAAAAAAAAAAAAAAAAAATATATATATATATATATATATGTTGCTCTTAGCAAACCTGTTAAAATTGGGTTAAAGAGATAGCTCAAGGTTAAGAATGTCCTGCTAAGAAGTTGCCCAGTAAATTGGTGAGAGAATTGGAATAAATACATCTGAGCTTATGGCCTCTTAGGGCACAGAGTCACTGTTTCCTTTGAGGTTATGTTTGTAATCACAGTAAGCGACCTTGGGAGAACAGCGCTCCTAGCAATGAAGCAGATGGCATGATTCTCCCATCACCCTGCAGCCCATGAGCCATAATGCTGACCAACTGGGATCCAAATGTTAAATAATAACAAAGTAGGGTATGTTTAAATAAGGCCATTGAACATATCTCAGAAATTTTATATTTCCCATGGAGTTTATAATTATTTTTATTACCTATTCTAACTACCTAAATTTCTCTTAATTCAAAACCACTGTTTCTATTCAATAATTATATGTTAAAAAAAAAAAAAGGTCTGTCTGGTGGTACCATACATATTTTTATGGCAAATTTGTGTTTAGGAAGAAGCAATATGATCAGCCCCACAAGTTTGTAAGGTCCTATAAAGGTTTTATTGATATATAGCATGTTGGCACTAAAAGGTATCTTGGACATGGGGAGGAATTGAACTTGTAATTGTGATTTTTCAGACCAAACTCATTATGAAATACAGCCAGAAAACATGATATTTAAAGCAGTTAAGAGTGGGCTTCAGGAATACAAGCTTTCTGGATCATTGAAAGGCGAGGGCAGAAAGATTGATCAAGGACATCCAGGCTCTGACTTTGTTTTCTCAGTCTGGGTGAGGCTGTGACCTTGCTTATGCTGAGTTAGATTCAGGAAATAGGGGAGCTGCTGTTTGTAAACATTTCTTTAAATGGGAACATGTCCATTGCAGCATAAGGTCTTTCTGCGTAAGCAATTTTAGCCACAGGTATAAGTGGGCAGTGGTATGAATAAGAATTTGGCATTTACAAGTGAACTTTTCTAGAACTAGAATATAAATGTTTTGATATAATGACTAAGCAAATGACATGAAATTTATGTTAACCAGCTTGATGAAAGTATTTCAAATTGTATATGAAAACAGTACAATGTACCCTATGTTTGCATTAATGTATACAGCTATCAATTAATAAAAAATAAATAAAAAAAAAGAATTTGGCCATTTCATAGTTCTCTGCCAGGAAGATTCCAGATCCTCGGCCAATTAAAGTGAGGATTTGGTTTTATCCTACAGTAGGTGTGTGTAAGTTCAATTAAACCCTGATTTTACAGATGAGGGAAATACACTTTTTGGAAAAAAAATGACTTGCCTCAACTGACAGATACCAGTGCCAGAGCAGGAGATAGAAACCAAGTCTCCTGACCCTGCCTTATGCTGACTTTCTGATTGTCTGTTCATCATGATTCAGGAAAGAAAATGCTGACCCTATGGTTTCTGATAATGACACCATCGGATTTCAGTCATTTTTGCTTTATGTTTTCACTCATTTAATGAATATTTACTAAATTGTTGTAGAGAGTCAGCAGTTTCTGTCTTCAGGAACCTTATAGAATGGTTGAGGACGATGCACAATAAACTAAGTAAAATATGCCTTTATATGTGTTTTAATATGTTTAAAGTATGTTAAATGGTGGCAAAATGCTATTAAAAAATAAAGTCAAAAAGAGGTAGGGGTGTGTGTGTGTGTGAGTAGACTGCTGCAGTGTTAAGTAGGTTGATTAGGGGAGGTCTCATTGGCAGGGTAATCTCTTTACCTGGTAATGAAGACTCTAGTGTAATGTCTACAAGAATCTGTATTTCCTTGAATAGAAGTAGAAACCACACTGTGTCTTCTCTCTCTCTCTCTCAATCTCATTGTGTTTTATTTTAGGAGTGTTCTTCTACCCATTGAAACTCTAGCCGTGTTTCACAGATTTCAAATAATGTCCTTTCCAGGAATTTTTTTCAGATCGCTTTCTTTTTCACTTCCCCCATTCAATCTTTGAGGGGAAAAAAAAAATTGCTCTCTAAATCATCTTTTCATTAGCACAACTCCTGGGACATTATAACTGCTCTGTAAGGGTTTGTTGTATGTTATTTATCAGATTCCACTGGTAATCAGAGATCTCAACAAAACATTAAAATACCAATTTGGGTTCAATAAACGGCTCATGAACCAGGGTGTAGGTAAAAATTATTTCATAGAATATATTTCAAACAAAGTAGCTTTCAGTAAAATAGCCTATTCTATGTTCAGAGACAGTTGGAGAGAATGTACTCACAAGAATTTATGTGGGAAGCTGGCTGTCAACTGAGCCATGTGGAAATAAATCTGCTTTAAACTATTTTCTGCTAAAATAAGCAACATTTTAGAAATGTTGTCTATCTCTTTAGATTAGTACTAAATTATCCCATAGCTCTTTGAAGCTCACCAAGTTGATAATTGTTTCCAATGATCTGTAAACAAGCTTGCTTTAAACAATCCACACTTTTGCTTATTTGTGCAAAAGACTCAGGTAATAAAGGATTGGAAGTTCATAGGGTTAGTTCTGGATATCATTTCCTTGTCCATTGGCTCCTGTTCTCCAGCTTGGTACGCTGAATCAGACTCACTTCTGGGAGATTTAGCCCTTTCTCCACTCCTGATCCACATTTACTGAGATCTCAGAATTGCTTCTTCAATAGTAAACAGTCTAGAGATGGAAGGCTACTTCCATACCTAGTGCCCTCGCTTTGAGGTGGTGGGGAAGCCTCCTAGTTGGCCACAAATTTTCTTTGGATGTCAGCCTTACCACCTAATCTTCCCTGTCAGCTCCTGGTCTGGCTCAGTTTCTGGTTTATAATCAATGAAAAGGTAGTGCTGATATCCAACCCTAAATTTCCTACCCATACATTTGATTCCTGTTGGGCAAAAACCTTAAAAAAAAATATGCTCAGAGGCTTAGTTTCTACTGAGCAAATTTTTCAGATATGTATTAATATTACTCAAGAGAGTACATCTGACACAAAACAAAACAAAATCCTTAGCTACTGTTTCCAGCAGAAATGTCTGATTTGGATATATGTTTTCTACTCAGACTCTGTTGGTTGGACAAGTCTGTTTACCAAAACCTGCATCTTTATTTTTAGTCGGAGGAGACTTTTTAATCCAAGATAATTTTGATGTAAATGAGCCCAGTGCCCATATTCAGGTGATGGTCATGATCTTATTTTGAGAAGAGACAGGTGAAAAACGGTCAATTGAGTAATCTGAGACCCTTTTTCCACGTTTTCTGTGTTTCTATGTTTATATTTCACTTTAAGTGTTACTTTATTAGTTACAAATGTATTAATTAGGCATTTTTTAATAGTCTGAACCTGAGTTTATAGTATCATAAATGCATGTGGTATGTCCACCTGCGAATACCTGCCCAGTCCTCCTAGCTGGAATGTTAGAAATTATTTTTAGATATCTAAAACCTCTGGGTTCTGACTTTTTAAATCTTTTTATTAAGGTCACTGATGTAGCTGAGTCCACTCACCAAATTTTAATTCACATTTTTCTTGACTGTGAGTTGAAGTGGCATGGATCATTTTTTCTTTCTTGAAAAGCCTTCTCCATGTGACTTCCAGTAAAGCCATCTCTCCTTGTATTCCTCCTGCATCCTAGTCACTAATCAGGTATCTTTGCTTGTTCCTCTTCCTCATTCTTATCTCAGACTACTGGATGGCCACAGGTATCAGTTCTTGGATCTCTTCTGCAGTAACAATAACTCTTTTCATTATTTCATCCAGGAGAATTGTTCTAAATATCTCTATGCTAATGACCTACAAATTTATGTATATAAATTTTTTCTGTATATACCTAGACTCATGTATCCAATGGTTCACTGATCATCGCCATTTCAGTGTTTACTTAGATTTGAAACCGAGTATATCCAAAGTCAAACTTCTCATCATATCTATTAAAGCTGTTTCTCCAATGACTTTCCCATTCCAACATATCACCGTTTTATTCTTCTATATGCTCAGGCTAAAGAAGTTAAATGTTATCCTTCACTCCTTACTCTTTTTTCTTTTCATACTCCACATTCAATCTGTCAGCACATCCTATTGGTCTTTCCTTAAAATATATCCAGAATACAAGTACTTCTCTCACTAGGTCTAGCTCTCCAACCCACCATCATCTTTCACCTACTTATATCCTTTTTATTTCTGTCCATAGAACACTATGGTCTTTTCTCAAGAAACTAGTAACAATTACCATGTCACTTTTCTACGGCAAATCCTTCCATGGTTTCCAATCTCCCTCAGAGTACAAGCCAAAGCCTTACAGTGGCTTACAAGGCGCTATATTTTCTCACTACTCATTCACCTCTTTAACTCATCTTTTTATGATTCTCTTTCCAGACACAATACCCCAGCCACAGTAGACTTCCTCCCTGAGCAAATATACAGAACCAGACTGTCAAATCAGACCAACAAAATTAGAGATCTTGCCCAGTATCAAACTCTATTAAAGAAAACCAAGGATACAGGTATCAAAAGGCTTAAACAAATAAAAGAGAGGTCCAGGTTATCAAGACCAGCTCCTAAGGTTCTTCCCAGGTTGGGCATAATTCTTTGGCTCAGAATAGATGAGGTATCCATATAATGTTCATGAGGTTTTCATACATAGCAAGGATATTTAAATAGTGAACCATCTCCATTTTATACTGTAGAGATAGACAGACTTATCTGTTAAGGTGTTATACACACCTGATAAAACACACGGTGCGTTTACTATGGGTAATCTTTAGCTGGGGCGTCTTGCTACAGGGATTTCAGACGTTGTTCCTTCTTTTAGTTAAATAACATTAGGCTACTTAGAACTCCAGATGACAAGTGGTATAGATACAGTCAACTGCCTTCTCTTCTGACCTTTCACTTCATCTCTTTCCCCCACCCATGCAAGCACAGTTCTGCAGAGCTGTGGTCCTTGCTTCTCATTATGGAAATGCTCTGACCTCACATCTCATAGCCTGCCTCTTCACTTCCTTCAGGTCTTTACTTAACTTGTTAGTGAGACCCTTTCTGGCTACCCTATGTAAGATTGCAACCTCACTCCCTGATACATTCTCTTCTGCTTCGCAACCATTTTCTGTTTTGCATTTATCCTTATCTGAAATACTATTATTTTACTTGTTTGTAGATTATTTGTGCCATTGGTATACAAGGTCTATGTACATAGATATTTTTGTTCACTATTTTATTTCTAGTGCCTAGATTGGTGTCCAACTATGGTAGTTAACTCTATATTTGTTGAGTGAATTTCTGTCCCTCCATGCTTCCTACCACTACCTTGGTTGAGGACATCATTTTGCATTTAAATTACTGGAGTTGTCTCCAAATAGACACTAGTGTGCTATTTCCAATGTGACCTCTCTAAAACTAAAATCTGGTCATTTTTCTCTCCTGCTTCAAATTCATCAGTGTTTTCCCATAACCTTCAGGATGAGACCCATACTTTCCAGCATGAAACCTAAGGCCTTGCTTGTAGTCCCTTTCTCATTCATACTTATGTGTCTTTCCCCCTTAAGGTCTTAGTGAGTTTTGTTTCTGAGATTTGATGACTAAACGATCTGTCTACATCATCTGAATAACTGACCCCTTTGATGATGTTTTAGCCTATGGCTCTTTCCTATAATGTTTCCTTTATTTCTTTTACTCTGGATTAAGAGCTTTCCCACAGCAGTCAGAACCTGTGTCTGTGATAGCATTCACACATATAATCACCCTTGAACGTACATGTCTTATTGACTAGAGTCTGATTTTCTCCAGTGTTGTTCAATCTGTATCTCCAGGACATTTTTTTTTGCTCATAGGTCATATAGATTATCACATTGTCTCATAGATGCTATTCTAAAATTTCAAATCTTCTTTGTTATTTTAGTTAACATAATATCTCTAGCTCAGGTCTAATAATGAACTACCTTATTCCAGATTTTGCTCTGAACTGAACTGACCAAGGGGTTGATATAGCTTAATCTTCCTATTGTAGGATTCATAAACTTAGACATAGTCACTCCTGAACCACATAAGTGAACTGTGATCCCATAAGATTATAATGGAGCTGAAAAATTCCTATGACCTAATAAAGTCACTGCTGTCATACATCGTAGTATTATGCATTATGCATGTATTTGTGGTAATGCTGGTGTAAATAAGCCTAATGTATTGCCAGTCATATAAAATATAACCTGTGGAATTATGTACAGTATATAATACTTGATAATAAAGTTATTATTGTTATTGGTTTATGTTTTTAGTATACTAGACTTTGTATCATTATTTTAGAGTGTACTTCTTCTACTTAAAAAAAATGTTAAACATAAAGCAGCCTGAAGCAAGTCCTTCAGGAGGTGTTCCAGAAGAAAGCACTGTTGTTATGGGAGACGACAGCTCCATGTGTATTACTGTCCCTGAAGACCTTGCAGTGGGACAATATGCAGAATGGGAAGACAGTGATATGGATAATCCTGACCCTGTAGAGGCCTACGCAGATACGTGTGTCGTGTCTTTGCTTTTAATTAAAAGTTTAAAAAGAAGAAAAAAATGTTAAAAATAGAAAAAAATGTATAGAATGAAGATATCAAGATAGAAAATATATCTGTACAGCCATACAGTGTGTTTGTGTTGTTATAAAAATCAAAAAGTTTATGGGAGGTGCCTGTGGCTCAGGGAGTAGGATTTAAGCCCCATATACTGGGGGCAGCGGGTTCAAATGCAGCCATGGTCGAAAAAACTGCAAAAATAATCAATAAGTTTAAAATATTGAAAAGTTCATAAAGTTGAAAATTTACAATAAGGTTAATGCATTACTAAAGAAAATATTTTTTATAAGTTTTGTGTAGCCTAAGCATACAGTGTTTATTACAAAGTTTATAGTAGTGCACAGTAATGTCCAAGGCCTTTACATTTATTTACCACTTAGCTTGACTGACTCATCCAGAGAAACTTCCATCCTCCAAGCTCTATTCATGGTAAGTGCCCTGGACTGGTGTGCCATTTTAAAATCTTTTATACCACATTTCTACTGTTTCTTTTGTATCTTTAGATGTTTTAGATGTCTTTAGTTACAAAAATATTTATTTACCATTGTGTTACAGTTGCTCATAGTATTCAGTACTGTGATATTACTGCACAGGTTTGTTCTCTAGGAGCAGTGGGCTATACCATACAGCAGAGGTGTGTA
The DNA here is from genome assembly GCA_963574575.1 of Galagoides demidoff. Lineage (NCBI taxonomy): Eukaryota > Metazoa > Chordata > Mammalia > Primates > Galagidae > Galagoides > Galagoides demidoff. The sequence goes on from CAUYQV010188716.1 coordinate 7,323, forward strand.
GTACCTGAACTCCATCTAGGTTTGTATACTTTGCACAACTAAATTGCCTAAGTGATGCATGATTATAATTCATTATTTTGTTTTGTCATTTAATTATCTGCTAGTGATCATAAATATAAGTATTGAGAAATGTAATTTTAGCATTCTTATTTTAAAAATAAGATTTTCTTTATAAAAACCAGTATTTTAAATGGGATCATCATACATATGAGCCATCATATAGAAGATACACAATTATGAGTGAACAAAATGGAAGATAATTAGCAATTAATTTAATGCCTTCCTGCTTCCTTATGAATGTATTTTATTTTTCATCCTTGACCTTCTTGTTTTTATTCTTATTTAATATGTACAATCTACTTCGTGAGCACACACATTTGTGATCACATAGGGGCAACATGCTAACTGATCTTTTAATGTGTTTCTCCAAATATCTGCATCATTCAGATTTATGATAGAAGGAAGCCTAAAGGAACAACTCTTTGTTAAAATTGTTTTACTGGTGTTCCAAGAGTTTCTTTATTAGACTTCATGCTAAGTTGTGGAGTTTAGTAATTACACATCACTATGCTTGGAAAACACAAAATGCCTTGTTTAATTATTGATTCAAATATCCTTTAGAAAAAGGTGTTTAAAGATGTATAGGCCATATATTTTGCACCAGTGTAATCATTCACTCTGTTGTTTAAGCAAATAAGCTACTTTAAATATGCTTATAATGAGTTTTTAATTTATAGAGAAATGAATCAGTAGGGCAAAGAGAAGCGCAAGTCTTATAAGAATTGCCTTGTATTACAATAATACAATAATTGAAGAATCACTTGAGTAAAATCCCCACTGAACTAGCTTTTGTTGGACTAAAGAATGCAATTATAGTATTAAAAATTAATACTTCAATTTAATATGAAACCAATGCTGCCTGAATTATTATGTGCAAAATTAGGTTGCTGTAAACAATAACAAAATGGGTGACTGTGCAAATTAAAGCACTGAGTTATTTAAACTTGCAGTAGCATGTTTAATGAGATGCAGTGAAAGCAGAAATGTTTAATTTAGTAACGGGTGACCTGAATCAATCTGTCCTACAGAACGATAGGCTTTGGACTAATTTTCAGTTAAAACCAAATAACTGTATACCCACCTCTATTAATATATAATATGGACTACTTTATATTATTCCTTTGTAGTAAGACAGCTTTTTGAGTATGACAGCTTTCACTGAGAATTTTTATGAGTTCTTTGTGAAATACTGCCAACCAAATGAAGTCTTCATTGGATTTTTTCCTCTTAGATTGAAAAAGCTTTTGATTTCCTTCTCTATGGATTATATTAAGATTGTAATTGTGTAAGTCTAGTCTATATTTATAAATTGTAGGTAGTTCAGGGTGTTTACCTACAAAAATGATGGACTTATTTCATTTTTAGAAAGATCTCTGGAGTAGATCACCAGAATAACTTTAGTTAACTTCTGTATTTGAAACTGCTTTTTGCCATTGTATTTTCTGTCTTTTGAAGTCATGGCAGTTTAGGTAGTTTGACAACTTTTTTCTCAGGCGGTGTGAATTCACAGTATATGATAATTTAATGTGGTAATTCAGGACAGGTAGTTAAATTATTGAAAAGCTACTTGAATCTCTTCAGGGGTACTGTATCTTATGATTATCCTGTGATACAGAAAATCCCTTTTATTCTATTTTAAAGAACTTTTTGTTATAGGCAACATGATGCTATATGAACTATGGACATATGGTGAATATGTGTAGTGAGAATAAGAAGTGTGTACCTATAGTCATACTTGTAGCCACTCAAGTGCTAGGAATGTTACTATATTTGTTTTCAAATATGAATTCCATACAGTTATCAATGGTTTTTATAGAAGTAGGCAATGGTAGCTTCAAACATTTTTCAAATTCAAAAATTACTATACTTCGTATCTGCATCAGTGGCAGATGTGGAACTATAAATCTATTTGGTATAAAAGGAAAATAAAATTTTATGTGTATGTATGCTATTTGTAATTGTATAACTTTGGTAAATAAATGTTTGTGTATGAGTAAACTTAGCATAGTACTTTAAAACAAGGGGAAAAAACAGATGATTTTTTAAAATGAGCTTACTAGAATATAATTTAAATCAAAGAAGTAATTCTTTTGTTTTAATAAAAACAATTTTACTTTTCAAAGAAAGAATATGTAATATATGGAAATTTCTGTGCTTTATTTTCATTTTTTGAGAGAGAATTCTTCCTGGTTTATTTTTCTGAATGACAAGGCTTTAGAATGTTAGTGCTCATTGAATATCTTTGAAAAATCAAAAAGAAACAAAAGCATTTATTGTTTCCAGAAACATTCCTTTGTAGTTGTGTTTGAACAAGAGAATGCAGATGAAGCAAGCCTGTGGGAGTTACTATCTGGTTAGAAACAGCATGTACATAGATAATCTTTCCTTTAATTCTGATGTGTAGTCAAGGTTTTGGTTTGGGTAATAACTATTAAAGGATTCTGCACTTTTGAGTGTTCTAGGAATGCCTGTGTTAACCAAAGCATGAGATCTCGAAATAGTAGACCTCAGTTCAAGTCCTGGCTCATCTTTCCAGGTGGTAAATCAGGACAGGTAGAGGAAGGTGCACAGAGCTAGGGACTTGAGTATGCACAGATTGTTTATATCAAGGTAGTTTTGCAACCAATATACCCATATACCAAGGGACCACTGTACATGCTAGATAAGATTTTGTAGTTAATTTGATTTTTTTTCTTTTTACCTATAAAATGTTAATACATTTGGTTCCTCAGTTACCCAATAAACGAAGTATTAGGTATTCTGACAGTCCACTTTGGAGTTTAAAACAGCACTCTGAGTACAGTGTTAGGTAATGAAATGTCCTATTTCAGAGGAGTTTTTCATCCATGAAATAGCATTCTCGTGTTCACTTCTGTTTACCAAATGAGAAATTGATAGGTGAAACCAAAAATGTTCCATGTTTGTTAAGGGCCATATTCTTAAGTCTTCTCCTTTGCAGATTTGCATATAATCAAAAACTTTCAGGATTATTCTTGAGTGCTTAGGACCATCCACTTTACTCTGAGATGAGCAAAACAAAATAAACAAAAGACAAAACCAGATTTCTGATTAAATGAGAACTAGTTAACTTGCTTTTCTCTTCCATTCATAGCTACCAAAGTAGAATTTTTAAAGCCTTTAGCATTCAGAAATCTCATTCATTGAGGATATTTGAGGGAATAAAAAATGTTTAACTCAAACAATAAGCAACTTGTTGTAAAAATTTTTAGGTCTTAGTAAATTGGTTTTAAATGGCCTGTTACAATCTGTGCGGTTAGATGCTGTCTACAAATATTTTATTTGACATTTCAGTATTTTGAAATATTGATTCAAATGAGGTTTTGTCATTGAAAAATCAATTTACTTAACCTAAGAATCTTGATTTCTGGTTTTCTTTAAATGTTTGATCAGGCCACGCTGCATTCACACCTCTACCTTGCAGTGGTTTGGGGGGCTTGTAGCTTACAATTACTTGCCAGGATGTTGTAAGCATTTTACTTTTGATTTTAGATAAAGTTGTATGCAACAGGTTTTGAAAGCCTTCCCACATTGATACGTACTTTGTGATTCTTTGGTAACAAACTATGGCGCCAATTAGTTTATGTGTTCTTTCTATAATACACATTTTAGTTTGGGCCAGATTAAAGCCCATAAAGGGCTTCCTTCCTCGGATCTTTGATGTTGCTTTTTAAGACTTTGCCTTGCCTTTCTCTTAAGGTCTTTATTTTCCAGCACTGCCCACAGCCCAACAATCACATGCAGCTTCCTCTCACCTCTGAGCCTTCTTTGCCTGTTCTGTTGCCTGGAAGGCTCTCCCATCCTTGTTCTTCCTGTCCATACCTCTTCCACCTCTTTGCACAGCAGCCCTCCCTAGTTCTGACCCTTCTGGTGCATGCTCGCCCTGCCTGAGTGTGAGCTTCTTGAGACATCACAGCTACCATCTTTTGCTCTGTTCTAAATCTAATCTATGATTATTCGCTTAGTAAAGACCTATTATGTGTTTTTTTGTTTGTCACTTGTGTGTCATAACTCCTTCATAACATTGAACTTTAGGCAGTCTGTGTTTTGAGAAATGATTAATTTTACTAGAGGAATGACAGAGGTTTTCCCCCCATAAATATTCTAGGTGAGATGTTTATTACATAAAATTTGATTGGATTTCTATGAGTCTTTTCCATATTGTTACTCTTACCACATTTTCTACTTACAATGTATTTGGGAACATTTAGAGAAATTTGAGAAAGCCTAGGCAATATTAGTAAAATCTGTGAAAGTTTTGCAACTCGTAGCATATTGTTTTTACTTTTAAAGAAATCATTTATACAGACATAAATTGAGCCTTAGTTCTTACAAATGATTTTGTTCTTATAAATGACATTGTCAATCTTAGAACCAATTAACTTTCAATATAATGCTAACCAAAACACTAAGGTTTTAGAACGTGCAGGCTAGGTGCTGTATCTCATGCCTATAATCATAGCACTTTGAGAAGCCAAGGTTGGAGAATTGCTTGAGGCCAGGAGTTCAAGACCAGACTGAGAATAGTGAGGCTCTGTCTCTACAAAACCTTAAGAAAAATAAAATTAGCTGGGGGAGGGGGTTGGCATGCACCTGTAGTCCCAGCTGCTTGAGAAGCTCAGGCTGAAGGATTGCATGAGCCTAGGAGTAGGAGGCTACAGTGAGCTATGGTGATGCCCCTGCACTCTACCTAGTATGACAGAGCATTATACTTTCTCAAAAAAAAAAAAAAAAAAAAAAGCAAAGAAAAAGTAGAATATGTGATACAAAATGCCATTTTCTACTGCTTGGATCTTAGAAAACTGAGGTCATGCATCTGAAACAGTATCAAAAGGTATCTCTGAATAATTATCTCATGTTGTGCCAATGCTGATAATTTTAAATGGGCTTTTCAAAGATTTCCCAAAATGGAGTTTTAATTTAAATGCTCTAAATTCCAATTTAGTGTTGCCTTCAAGTGTAAGGCAATATTGGAGCCACACATTACTCATCAGAGGCTGATTATCTTTTCCTGAATGATCACATGACCAGTGAGCAAGGCAACATCATGCTGTATTTTTCAAAATTCCTATTGCTTCTTTTGAGGACAACTACTATTTACTCAGGATAAAAGAATAAGGCAGTTTTTTAAAGTAAAGATATTTTTCACCTTCAGATGTTTGGATCACAAGAAAAGGGCAGAACAAAGATTTGTTATATGACAGAAAATAATATCTTTTTTTTATTAAGTCATATATACATAGATCATGAATACATTTATGCCTTTGTGGGATTCAATATGTTGATTATTTGTACAAATTGGAGTGCTTACATCCTACTAATTAACATAGCTTTCACCTCATTTACTTATTTACAGTGTTAAGACGTTTGTGTTCAATACTTGATAGACTTGA
>CAUYQV010188725.1:0-28515 GCA_963574575.1 Galagoides demidoff
GCGCCTGTGGTCCCAGCTACTTGGGAGATGGAGGCAGGAGACTCGCTTGAGCCCAGGAGTTGGAGGTTGCTGTGAGCTGTGATGCCATGGCACTCTACCCAGGGGGATAGCTTGAGGCTCCGTCTCAAAAAAAAAAAAAAAAAAAGAAAAAGAAAAAGGCAGAATTCCAAATTAAAGCTATGAAAAACAAAACAAGAACAAAAGCAGCCATGATTTAACAGGAAACAAAATAAAACACAGTATGCTTTTGAACAATGGAAAGGAGAATCCATCTGACACTGATGTTTTAAAAATTCCACTTTGAAGAGCAAAGTTTAGGGATATAGATTATAATTCTTTCTGTATGTATCCGGTTGTACTCCAAATAGTCCAATGAAAAAATATTTGTATACTTATAAGTATTTGCTACTAAAATAATTTAAATCATAACAGATATTGAGAATCAAAGATGTTATCTAATGTTGCTAAATCAGAGAATTATGACATAAGCATATTACACAGAGATTCATAATGTTAAGAGCAAATTAGAAATTACAAAGAGATGAGAGGCACCTGTGGCTCAAGGAGGAGGGTGCTGGGCGCATATGCCAAGGGTAGCGGGTGGGAGCCCAGCCCTTGCCAAAAACTGCAACAACAACAACAACAACAACAAAGAAAAGAAAGAAATTACAAAGAGGTGACCAACATGCAGAGAATATTTGTGAATATTTTATAAAATTTTGTAAGTAAAGGTACATTTAGCTACAATCTCCCATTTCCCCTGTGCATGCCAACCTTAAGGGTGACTTTTGGGACACCCTATGTTTCTCTTAAACATTCTTTATTCTTTCTCCTTTGGATCTTTTTGTGAAATCTGCTTCACTTTATCACTTAGATGATGCCATTATCTGCTTAAAGAGTCTCTCCATTCTTAATTCATCTAAGTCTTTTGATCAACAGAAATCTCAAAACAAAAATGAGAACGTCATCTACCTTGTGTAAGACGCATTGCTTTAATAATAAAGGGCACTCTTATTAATACAAAGCTCTGCATTGGACTGTTTCTCTTTTCTCTACTCACATTATATTTTCCTTCCCTTGGGGGCTTGTGCACTCTGTGTTTTTCAGCCTCCAGGTTTTTGCGTTCCGATGCACATTCCTTATTTCTCAGCCCACATTTAGTAAGAAAAGCTTAATCACGTTCTCACTCAATGATCGTATTCCCTCAAAGTCACATATTACACAGAGTTATAATGTCCCTGAGGACACTCAGATCATCTTTTGATTCTTATTTTTCTCTCTATGAAACTGAGGCATATTAGATAAATTATCCATATGTGATAAAAATAGCAAGATCTAACCAGTTTTATCAAAGGTTCTGTGTGACCTGCAAAATCATCCAATATTGAAACTTCTCCATTTCTAGATACAAAATGAAAATAAGAAAATACAAGCTTAGGTTTAGTGAAAATAGAGTATTTTGAGAGTGCCTACTATAATGTTTTTTATCATATAAGTGGAAAATAGAATTAAAATATGTGTAGCATGAGGGAAAGGACGTAGACCGTCTGTAAGTAAGATGAATGGACGTGGGCAGCAGTCTGACTATATCCTTGTGGGGAAGGGGAACTTTGAAAGAAGTGGCGCTCACACGGCCCTGGATCATCACGGATCTTAGGGTATGATATCTCTCAAATGCAAATTTCACATAACTTAGTCATGTGGCCAAAACCAACATAAGCATTTCTCTCTTTTGAAAGGCACAGCTGTGGTATTTAAAGATGAGGTATCGAACTTCTGCTCCAAAGTATATAAGAATTACAGCCAACACAAATTCAAAACATAAAGTGGATAGAAATAAAAGGAAAGAATCAAGCATTTATCCATCTTTCCTTATATGAACTGTAGATGTGAGGAACCCAAGAGCAGAGGAAGGGAAGGATCTTCTTAAGAGACATGTCTGTGAACACGGGAGAAAGACAACAGGATCATAACACAGAGTCAGCCTTCAGCAAAGCTAAGGAATGAAAGGACCCAGGCATTGAACTTTAGGCAATTCTAACTTTATCAAAAGAGACGATTGGTTGTTAAATACCTCCTGTGATTCTTTATGAGGAATGCACACCAGGCAGGAAGCCTAGAGTTACCTAATAAGTGAAATAAAGTAAAATGCAAAGTTAGCATAAGTTTGATCATGCTTCGAGATCCAACGAGCAATTTTTGGGAAATGCAAAGTAACATGCTAAATCGCAGGGCGCCACCAGTCAGGTGCAACCTGCGGAAACTGCCGGACAGATGACCCAGGTTCTTTCATAAACAAATTTCCAGAAAGAGAAGTAATGGAGGGGAATCCTATAGATTAAAAATATATGTAAAAAATAGCAGGCAAATTGAACTTCACTGTCTTGGAAGCACAACTCAAAGATAAAACAAGGAGTAGTTGACATGAAAGTCAGGAGAGGCACCTCTTAGTGGAGAAAGAAGGGGATGTAGGTGAAGGACCACAGGGAACTCCTAGAGTCTCTGGGGAGGTTTTATTTCCTGACATCCATGGGATTTACAGAGTGTTCACCTTTTGATAATTTTGCAAACTATGCATTTGTTTTATGAGGCTTTCTATATTTCTTATCAATAAGAATTAATAAAAAATAAAACTAAACAAAGACAGATACTACTGCCAAGGTTAGAGAGAGGAAATAAGTTAAATTACTCTGAAATTGGGATCACATTATAAATTAAATGATTTTACTTATTAAAATATGAGTAAATCCTTTGTAATAATTTATGTTGTTCTAAGACTCTAGATTGGTGTTGGGAACTTAAAATAAAGCTCTAGTACTTGTTTAATGTTAAATTACTTTGTCCATCCTATTTCCTGCATTTCTTTTATTGAAATGAATATTAACTAATTGAGTTTTTAGAATTTGGAGAAGCTCATTGGGATAACTGTTAGTAAAAATAATTAAAATGGAATATACATACTGATTGGTGGACTATTAAAACGTTAATATATTTTACCTATGTCAGCTAAGCATTGTGAGAATTACCTTTAGATTTAATAAAGATCTTAAACTCTTTAGAGGAAAGCATAAGTCCATAGTGAATGAACCCTCACAAACAGAATCATAGTATATCCTGTTGCCAGGATAAAACCGTTGCCAGGTAGCCAATACTTCTGAATTTGCTGTCAGTGGGGGGACTGAGTTCATATAAACCTAAGGGAACCAGTAGAGAAATAAAAGGGGGAAGATTTACCACCTTCACTATCCCATAAGTACAGAATGTGCATTAAGTATTACATTAATTTTTATCTAAACACTTTCCACCTAATACCTGTATCACTTAAGCTACAAATGATTCCAAACATAAGTCACATATTTCTCAATTTAGTGGCATATTTGTATAACTATTTCAAACTTAATATTGTATACCAAAATCAAAAATAAAATACAGCTTTCTTTTAAATAATTTTGATTAATAAAACCTACCTCCACATGAAAAACATTATCTATTTAAAAAAATATTCAATGAAACCTTATAAATCCTTATTTCTAAGGTAATCTTTTGAAAATTATCTTAACTAGTAAATCCTTAAGATATAATTATAGCTATACATGAACAAATGTTTACTTTTTATTGGGCGAAAACATGCTCAATGACTCATAAACCAGAAAAATGTATTTAGTGAGAGGGGGTTTCCCAAAATAAGCACAGAGGAAGAGAGAAGAAAGAAGATTTACAACATCCGAGGGTCCCCAGCACAGGAGGTTGGATTTGTCAGGATACAGCAAGCAGTTCACATCACCCCAGAGGTGGTACTGGAATCCACAGACGTCCGTGCTAGCCCTGCTGTGCTGGGCATTTAGACTCCTGTGTAGGTACAGAGGTCCTCCATAACCCTCCAGCTCACAGAGATCTTTATAAAATGACCCAGCTTCTCCTTTTTCTTAAGTCTGGTCCTTGGCAGCAGAACCTGCTATAGCTAAGATTTCAGAGCAAGCACAGACGTTTCTCTGTCATCTCAGAGACTCCTAGCCTTGTTTGGTCTTGCATTTTAGACACCCACACTACCATGTCTCAGGATGAGAACATGTCTCAGAAGAGAGGTAAACACACTGGTGATGGACACCAAATGTATCACCATGTATCTTTAAGAAAAGGCTCTTGAAACCGGGGTAGTAAGCCCACATAACAAAATCCCAAAACTATAGATGTTAGCAGGGATATGGAGAAAAGGGAACATTTCTGCACTGCTGGTAGGAATGCAAGCTAATACATTTATTTTGGAAAGAAGTTTGGAGAATACTTAGGGGTGTAAAAGTTGACCTACCATTTAATCCTACAATTCCTCTACTAAAGAAGTTCTCAACCTGTGGATCTCGACCCACAGGAACTGTATTAAAGGGCCAAGGCATTAGGAAGGTTGAGAACCACTGCTCTATCAGGTATATATCCAGAAAATCACTTTACAACAAAGATATTTGCACCAGAATTTTTATTGCAACCCAATTCATAATTGCCAAGTCATGGGAGAAGCCCAAGTACCCACTGAACCATGAATGGATTAACAAATTGTGGTATATGTATACCATGGAATATTATGCTGCCTTTAAAAAGATGGAGACTTTACCTCTTTTATGTTTATTTACATGGATGAAACTTGAACATATTCTTCTTAGTAAAATAGCTCAAGAATGGAAGAAAAAGTGTCCAATGTACTCAGTACTATTATGAAACCAATATATAATCACCCATACTTTCATATGAAAGATAAAACACACTATAGCCCAGGATGAAGGAGGGAAGAGGAGGGTGAGGGTAGTGGAGGGGGAAGGTTGGGTGGAGGGAGGGTATTGGTGGGACCACACCTATGGTGCATTTTGCAAGGGTACATGGCTATCTATTAACTGTGGAGTATAAATGTCTTAACACAATAATTAAGTGAGGTGAAAGCTATGTTAACTAGTTTGATATAAATATTCCAAACTGTATATAAAATCAGCACATTGTACCCCATAAATGCATTCATGTATCCAGCTATGATTTACTAAAAATAAAAATAAAGACTAAACATAGCTAATGGTGTCTTAAGAGAGTACTCAAGAGAAAAATCAAAATACGAAGCTCTTGTAATTTGCCTTTATAAATTTACTTAAAATTTACTAAAATTGGAAGTAATTATTAATTACTTATGTTAACATCCTGGAAATCATTTTTGAGATAACAGATTGTAGAGACTTTATTAATTAGAGCCATTTATTAACTGGGTTTATAGCTGGCAAAATGTGCAGGCGTTTAATAGCAGTGGCTTCTGTGTAGGGACAAGCACGCCTTTCATTGTTCATTGCTCCATGCTACGCCTTTCCGCTCCTCTAGGTATTTTAGGAATATAGTTTTTAGTCTCCTTTGCCAGCTGGGTTCAGACTAGTTGTGAAATTGGAGCAGGTGGGAGACGTTCTTTATTCCTTGCTCTGCCCCGCAGCCTACTCAGAGGCTGTCCCTCCCCTGTGGCTCCAGATCCCACCAGGCTGCCCAGCCACATGGCCTGTGCTCCAAATTCTGGTTCCCTTTCTTCTGCTTTTCCTTTAACAATCAGGTTTTCTTGACTCTACTGTGGCTAATCTGGGTTGCATAATTGATTGAAATTGTCTAATTGGATTCTCATTTTGTTCTCTACCTCCATATCCAACATATGCAAATTTACCTGTATTAAATTTTCTCTGTTTAAAAAATCTACCATGCTTTCTGTTTCCCTGAAGAGAACCAAAGGGATTCAGCAAATGTGTGGAAAAGCCTCTACTGGGTGCGTTCAGTGAGAAGGGGTCCGAGTTCACGCAGCTGTCAGACCACTTTGGAAACATTCAGCTGGTTTCCAGCTCCTGTCTTCCCAGTCCTGACTGAGATCTATCAGGGCCGGAGCACTTTGCTGGGGAAGAGGAAAGCAATGGAGGGAAGACATCTGGGGCAGGCTGCCCTCTGTGGTGGCCGGCACAGTGTACCTCACACACAAGCCCTGAGGGAAGCCAGAATCCGTGCAGAAGAGAAAGTTTGATGCAGGAAGCTTTAGGCCCTAAAAAACATTCCCTCATGAAAAGAAAAAGAGAAAGATAGGTATATTTACTTTAAAAAGAATCCTGTATCTGACAAAATTGGATGATAGTAATACATTACCAAGAAGAGAGAAACCCCAAGGCCTGTTAGAAAGATGGGAACAACATCGGAGTAGAGGTCTTAGATTCAAGCTCTAGTGTTTTTTTTTTTCTTTCATTCCTGTATGAGCACAGAAAGTCATAAAACAGCATTAAACCCTAGTTTCCTCATCTGTGACACAGGAATAATGACACCTACCCTATAGGGATCTCTTAATATTTAATAGTTACACGAGCTGGACAGCAGTGCAGAGTTGCTTCTGTCTTAAAAAGAAGGCAGCATAAGGTGGTACCTGTGGCTCAAAGGGGTAGGGTGCTGACCCCATATGCCTGAGGTGGAGGGTTCAAAGCCAGCCCCAGCCAAAAATTGCAAAAAAAAAGAAGGTGGCATATTTTTCAGTGGACAAGTCATCACTTTTAAATCCTCTGCCAACCTCTCCTTTGACAACAGTGTAGGGGGCAGAACACATTAATGGAATGTGAAACTAGCCTCAGAGTTGACACAAGTATCAGAATATGGAGCTAACAAGATGAGAAGAGGGTATGGAAGAACCCGGGAGAGGAGCATGGTGGGAAGAAGCCGTGGCAGAAAAGAGGATGGAAAAAATACTATTGTGGGATAGCAGGAGACTTCAGGGCAGGAAAATCGGTTTGATTTAAGGTACTCTGCTATTCTTCCAATCCAATAAATGCCTGATATGAGTAGTTTTGGAAAAACTTCAGGAAAAGAACTGGCATTTAGAGCAAGAAATGTAAGTTCTTCTATTTCCCCAGGAAAATATGCACAGATTTCACTGATAACCATAGCCTACCTTTAGTGGGGGTAGATTCTAACTTGTTTAATCTCTAAGGACTGAGAGGTTCAGTGCACACATGCATCAAATAATATATGGGCGGGCGCATGACGGACTAGAAGCATGAGACAAATCTCATTTACTGCTTGTCTGTTCTCAATTAATGTTTAATGATGCTTCCAAGAGCTTTCGTTTATTTAAATTTTGTACTAGATGTGTTTCAATTTTAAATGAGTAATCATCAGGCTCTTGCCTTATGTAATTACTTTAATATATAGGAAAATAGAAAAATAACATGACTTAATACTCCCCACATAGGTAATTCTAAAGTACCAATCAAATAAAAACACAAGTAAGACATAGATGATACCATAGTCTGAGCTTCAGGTACAGTTTTCTACCATGACAATTAATTGTGTTCTTGGTTTCACTAAGAGCCACTCAATGAGCATTATTCAAATGTCATTTTCAAAGGGTATTTCGTTTTTATTCCCTGGCCTTGCACATCGTTAGAGGTTGTTCTGCAAGTGCCTTGCGTGACTCCACACAACAGTGAAAGCCTGTCTCAGTAATTGCTTCATTAATGGCAGATTGCTTGATATTGAACATCTTCATGTAGTTTTAAAAGCTTCCTAAAAGCAGTAAGTTCTTGGGCAATATCAAATTTTACCATCGTTGCACCTGTAATGACAATCATGTGTAAATCATAGTGCCAGTGCTATCTCTGGCACAAGCATTACAGGAAATGCTTGTCTTAATTAACATGAGTTATTTTGAAGGAATGCACTGGTTAATATGTAATTTGCAGACATAAGTGTGCATTGTATTTAGATAAGTGTAACTCCATGAAAATGATGCCTGGAATACAATGAGCACCATGGGATTTAAATGAGAAAAAAAAATCTTCCTAAGGTATTTTTTCCTTAAATATTTTTTCTTTAAATATAAAGGAGTATCCAAAATTAAAATGCAGTATCATATATTCTCAAAGTAACTTTCTCTGATAATATTTCCTTGAGAGACATCAAAAAGCAAAACTTAGATTATCAATACTGCATTTCCTATATTTCATATATTCTTTTTTGAATCATGGCTAATATAGAAATGGGATGATTTTCTCAGTTAACTATATCTGGTTAAAAGACATATCTTCTGTGTCTACTGATATTTGCCATTTTGATATTTCTTATCAGCAACGTCACACAATCGGGTAAGCCCAGCTAACTTTCAGACCATTTCATGTTTAAAATCAGCAGATTGTGTTATTTAGTCTTTTGTTCGTTTTGTGATGATTGGAATGACAGGTATCCTTTGAATGAGGGAGTGATAGTTTCCTGGCAAAGTTAAGTATCTTTAATGTCAATCTTGTCTTTAAACTTTCATTTTATGACAGAAAACTTCTTGTGACAGATTGAAATACATTTATATTTTATTTTGAAAGGGATTCGCCAGATACATGCTGGGGGCAGTAGGATGCAATGTAGGCAATTAGAATGACACTCCATGTCTTCATAGCAAGTCTCTCCCTTCTGGGCTACCATCCGACTCCTCTCATTCTTTAAGCCAGAATTTAGGTTTCATCCCCCTATGAGGTTATATACCATTAGAGATGAGTAAAGATTTGATGTTCTCTTATAACCATCAGAGTGTACAGCGCATGTTTGTGGAGCCATAATTAGCAAGGTACATGAGTGTCTGTTAAGAAACACTGAGATATTTTGAAATAATAAGTCCAAGCAGGAATATCACATCTCCACAAAGAAAATTGCCTTCTAGAGAAACTGTTTCCTAGACTATTATGACACCAAAATGTAAAATCAGATGTAAAACAATTCTCTCTTTTTTTTTTTATAGGAGAGAAAACTGAGATTTGGAACTTAGTAGACTTATCAAAACTCACCAGAGAACGGTGTTCAGGAAGGGCTGGACATGGACAGTGACCCTGCTTGTCAGCACAGACATTTTGCCCTACTCATTCTTCTCCTAAACTTCTATCTAAATATGAGCATTCTGTGCTAAGTGCGTGTAGACGCCTCACATTTCATACATTGAATCAACAAAATGATTTCCAGTGGAAAAAATACATAAATGATGAGGTTTCTTTAGTTTCTTTTAGTAAACTTGTTTCAATTTGTTTAAGTAAATCAATGTATTTGTTCAGAGAGCTGACATTCCCAGTGTTGACGTGTGTCTTCTTGTTGCTAGGACGGCTTATCATACAGGTTTATAAGGTGCACAGCTGTACGTGCCTGCAGTTCATGGCAAAACTCATCTTACAGAGAGGGTCAAGAATCTCTCAATTTCTTATGACATATTTAAACTCTCTCTCTCTTTTTTTTTTTTCCTTAATGACTTACCTCATCTCAGTTATATCAACTGGGTGGATATCAAGTGAAATCTTTCAGAATTTCACATTTCCCAACAGTTACATAAAGGTGTAAGTGACCAGATGCGGTGGCTCACGCCTGTAATCTTAACACTCTGGGAGGTTGAGGCTGGTGGATTGCTTGAGCTCAGGAGTTTAAGACCAGCCTGGGCAAAAGCAAGACCCTACTAAAATAGAAAAACTGAGGGAAGGGGAACGCTTGAGCCCAGGAGTTGGAGGTTGCTATAAGCTATGATGCCATGGCAGTCTACCCAGGGCAATAGCTTGAGACTCTGTCTCAAAAAAAACAAAGACTCAAGCAGTAGCTAAGAGCTGGAATGATCATGCTACATTTTGGTTTTCTTTTTGTTGTTGTTTCATTTATTTACGTCTTAAAACTGATTTATTTAAATAATACTTATTGCAAATGCTTGATACACCAGGAAACCAGACATAGCAGGGGCAAAAAGAATCTAAGAATGATTTTAGGGGATGAAAAACAGAATGCATTTGGTTGACATTTGAAATGGGAAAGACTCTCAAGGAGGCAGAGAGATTCAGAAAGGTGCTTCCAAAAGGAGCAGTGAACGTTTGCACACGAATAGGAGTGAGATCACAAGGACGCAACACAGAGAAACACATGCTGAAGGGGAGCTGGCTGCATGATCTGCGGAGAGAAGCTCTGAGACACCTTCTGGCCTCTGGAATATTTTTAAACACAATGGTGGCAATTTAAAAACAAAATCTTCACACCCTTCACAGATAAAGGTCCTCTGTTTGATGATTAGGTTTGTGCTGCTTGCAATGGGTAGGAGGGAGTTAAGAAGAGAGCAGGAAGGCTATCTTCTTGGATCTGCAGTACTTTGGGAGAACAGAATGAATAAAGCAGTTTGTTTTGTTTACTCAGGGTATCTCTGTGGCTGAGCTGGATCAGCCTCAGAGGCATAGCATTTACATCTTAAAGAAGATTCTGGGTTGCTATGTGTATTTATTCCAAAAACCACTACTGCCAAATTGCAGAGTGGAGTCAGTCATTTTCGGAGCAGCCTCTTTGAGTTTGATTAGGGTCTCATGCATCATTGATATGTGAGCCAATTTCTGCCTCCTCACAGGAAGAAACAGGTACTTTAAATTAGCCCTGAAATGAAAGTGGAGTTTACATCCCTAATGAAGTGAACGCAGAGATAACTAATGCATTAAAACCTCCACAACACTGGTGAATGGGGCAGTATTTAGATATCATAATTTGTAAGTTAATTGACACTCCTTGTTTTCAGATCTACTCCTATTTTATATTTATGAATGCAGTATAATTAAAAGATTGTCTCTTCTGGGTTGAGTTCCTTCAATGTCATATGTATGAAATAGTCTGAAATCCCTAATTTTAAAGACTATGCATTGATAGGTGACAATTTCACCTAATAACTAAACAGTATAGACAATAAAGATTCCCTCAGTTTTCACATTCATTTCAAAAGCCTCTGTAATTTTTTTCCTGTTACCATAAAGTTAAAATAAATATTCACTCACCAAGTGTCAAAACTTTATATTCCTCTTCCTCCCACTGCCCTGTAGGTCTTTTCTGTCCTTTTTCCTTATCTACCGTGTCTTCTCCATGTATGACAATACCAGTGTAACCTGCGTTAGCATTTTTCTCTCCCGTCACAACTTACTGTTACTCTGGAAATGGAATGTGCTCTCATTTATATAAAGTGTTCATTCTCACATTTTGTGTTTCCTTCACAATGAGCCTACCTTTGGTCAGTGAGGGAAACAGGCCATTGTCACCATCTCTAGGATACTTTAACATCTCAATTTTATATCATTATTTCTTTACTGCAACATTTCATTCTAACAATCATTCGTTTTATACTTAAAAGGAAACAGAAAATAAAAGACTTGACTTTTTTATATTATCATTATCTTCATTCACTACTTCTTTCTTCCTACATTAATTTTGAAAAGATCAACACTTCTACTTATAATTTTAATAAAAGAAATACATTAAGAAATGGAAAGTTTAAAGACACAAAGACTTTCATGAAAATAAGAATATTTTTGGCTCGAGAAGTTATTTTTTCACAATCACAAAGGTGGTACTTCTCAGAGAAGATTCAACTAAACTCTGACAATTTGCTTTGATAAATTTGGCCAACTAATATTACTATAACTGCTCATTTGTGCTCTCGCCACACTATTTAAATTGCTTTTTGAGGTGGTAATGTACATAGCAATTCGTATATTGGTACAATTCAGTTGTTCATAATAAAAATATGGAGCTGTGAGACCATCGTCATAATTCAGTTTTAGAAATTCTCCATCATCCCCAACATTTCCCTGCACCCGTTTAGTCTACCTTCACTCCGCTCCTGACACTCGCCCTCCCCTTCCATCTCAGGCTTAGGCAACCACTGATCTGTTTCCTGTCCCTCTGAATGTGGTTTTTATGGGTATTTATTGTAGGGCAGTCATGTAGTATATATTCCTTTGCACATGGCTTCTGTTATATGCTATCGCATTTGGGGAGTTTATCCATGTTGGAACGTGCATCCATATTGGATTCCTTTTTACCGTTGACAGTATTAGACTATTTGGATATATCACATTTCTTTTCATTTATCGCTCTCTTGACACTGGGATTGTTTCCAGTTTGGGGGTGTTGTGAATATTTCTGAGGATGTTCACATACACATCTTTGTATGGACATATATTCCCATTTCTCCTGAGTATATTCCTAAGAGTGGTACTGCTGAGTGAAACACTAAGTTTATGTTTAACTTTTTTTCTTAAAATGCTGTCCTTGATTGTTCAAAACGGTGGTATAATTTTGTATATCCACTCATTAATGGACATGTCTATGTCTTCACCAATAGTTGACAGTGGAAATGTGGAAAGTCTATCTTTGGCTGAACACTAAGTGAGGCAAACACAGAGGTCATCCCCAGGAAGCCTGGCTTAAAACTAAAACGAGAAAGCAGAAAAGACAGCAGAGATGTCACTGACGACATGTGACAGGGAAGAAAGACATCACTGGTTTAAATCAGGCAAGTAAACAAACACAGAGTGCCCTCATAGCTGAGGTCTTCAGGGGCTGACTCACTTTCATTCATTGCTGGGTCACTTCCGCGTGTCCATGTGGGTGGGTCACCTTCTCCCAGAGCTTCATGTATAGACCGTACCCACTCTGATGTCACTGTGTATTAGAGTGGGGTTGGCCTGAGATAGCTAGGAATGCATTAAAATCTCCATGGCTGTCTCACCTTCTGGAACTCTTATTGTCACTCAACAGGTCCCAAGTGTGTGGTTTGCCTCTCACAGCATTGTGATCTAAAGCTAACTGAGCTCCCTTTTGGCTCTTCTTGTTTGGTTTCCACTTTAAATGACAGAAATCCAAATAAAGCACATTTCCTCTTGTATTCAGGGTGAAGCTGCTCATTTCAGGGCCTGCTCTGCATTGGGTGAAACTCCACACCACTGCCTGGGTGAGCAGGCAATGGGAACAGCTCGGGGAAGATGGCCACAGACTCCTCATGTTCCTACACCAAGTTTAGTTGTTTTCATTTATAAGTGCTTCTCAGTTTGTTGTTTTTCTTTGATTGATTTTTCAGAGTGCTGAAATGATTGTTTTTGACTGTTGGGGCCAAATTTATAGTAGCTCTCTGAAGACAGAATTGGTCAATCTCCTCACTCCATCATGCGAAAGTGAATCCTCTGGGTTATCTTTTATCTAACTTAAAATACAGCTCCTGAAACAATCTATAAAGACTAGATTCAATAAAATTACAATAAAACATCATAATAAATGTGTGTACTGCCATCTCCTCTTTCCTCAAAAAAAGCATTAAAGGAATGAAAAGTATCTCATAGTCAACAAGAAAAAGACTGGAAGAGGAGCTCGCAGACAAGCGACGTCAGTGGAACTTTGAAAGACTGCAGTGTCTACATCCAGTATATGACAAAAACTGGCCAGTCAGACTCCAGAAGAGGAGGTCAACAAGCAGGTAAACACTACGGGGCCCTTCTAGAGGAGGAAACAGATTCTGAGGTATCAGGTACCCAGAACTCAAATGCCTATCAACAGAAGAGTAGATAAATGTACTCTGCCGTAATCTTACAATGAATCATGCATCAAGCAAAATAAAGTAACTGCAACAACAGATAAACATGGAAATATTTCAGAAAAATGTCAGTTCAAATAGGTAAATACAAGACTATATAGATCTTGAGAGTTCTTGTGAAATTAAAAAGAAACTAAAATAATAACTGTGTGATTAATGGGTTAGCAAATTATGTCAAGAGGACCAAATCCACCTGTTTTGTATGGTTGGTCCTTGAGCTAATAATGGCTTATACGTGCTCAAATGATTGAAAAACAAGTTTCACTGCTTGTAATACAGACTTTCTGGAACATAGCCAAGCTCATTAGTCCATGTATTATCTATGGCTGCTTTTGTGCTACAGTAACAGAGCTGAGTAGTTGGAATGGGAACTGTCTGACTCACAGGAGAAATCTACCAACCGCTGTAGATGGTAAATGCATGCATACACACATACCTCTAGACATATACAGATACACAACTAAAGAAAATAAACACATAAGTGATATAAACATACACATATTTGTAATTGCAATTACATATATTTAAATAAGTAAATGTATACATTTTATTTATAAACCCAAGCATATTAATATACACATTTACTATTCATGTGTGTTGAATCATGTATATAATATCAAATTATATAGAAAGCAAGGGAATTATAAATGCAGAAATCCAGGAAGTAATTGTCTCAGATGAGGAGATACCAGCAGGTGTTCTGGTGGGGCACTGACTGTGAAGTTAGAGCTAAGTTATTGTTAAAAGTTTTGTTTTTAAGTTGAAATGTGCTCATTAAAAATAAATGCATAGATTATAGATAGATGATAGCTAGATTGATAATTGCTAGAAAAAAAGATAGGTGAAAGTGTTTCTTAAGTGAGGGAATAATACTAATCAAATTGTGCATACCTACCATCCATTAAATTTTTTAAAACTCCCTTCATAATTTGTAACATATCACCATAGAAATTTTTGCCCACTTCCTGCAACTACAAAGTTACTCAGAGAAAAAGACTGAAAGACTGAAATTTTTCTCTATGGAGAAACAGGATCAAGGCAATGGCAGCCTGGGTAAAGGCAAGGCTCTGGGATCAGCAGAAAGCGGGAAAAATAAAACAATTAGTCTCTTTCACCTACTCATTTATCAAACTTCTTGTTCTCTGAACACGGAAGAATTAATTATTCTCTGGCAAAAATTGACTAATATCCCCCAACCAACAGCAACAAAGAATCATTTAGATGCTGACCCTTAGTGGGGAGGAGAATGTGTTAGTTAGTTCCCGTCACACAGCCAATTACTGCACACTTAGGGACTCAAACAACACAAATTAGTAAATGGGAGGCTCCTGAGGAAAATGGCACAGAGGCTCCTCTAAATATTAAATATGGATTTATCATGTGATCTGTAAATGCTGTTTCTGGGTCTGTACCAAAGAACTGAAAGCAGGGAATCGGACAGGTATTTGCCATCCATGCCCACCCATTGCAACGCTATTTACAACAGCCACATGATGGGAGGACAGCCAGTGTCAGCTGACGGCTAAATGGATAAATAAAATGTGCTGTGTAGATTATAATGGAATATTATTCATCCTCACAAAGGAATGAAATTATGATTCATGCTATGACATGAATAAATCTTGAAAACAATATGCTGGCTGAGATAAACCAGACACAAAAAGCTTTTGTGCAGACAAATGTTCAAGCAGCATTAAGGAACTACCGGGAATCGTCTGATTCCCCTCTGTGAGGTCCCTAGAATGTCAGAAGCACAGAGACCGAATGTGGAGCAGGGTTAACAGGATCATGGTGAGGAAGAAAGGCGTTCTTATTTACTGGGTACAAACTTTCAGTTTGGGGTGATGAAACCTACAGAGGATTAAACATCATACTACAACAGCCACCAATATCATAATTCATCTGAGGAATTACTGAGAACAAGACATTCTCCGGGCAACTTGGAAATCTCTTGTGCCACGGAAGGCAAACCACCAAGTAGCTCAGTAATCCTGGAGGAGCAAAGTTCAGTCCTGTAGTAGTCTGCAAAAAGTGCTCAGTGCTTTCCCGCACCTATGGCTAGCCTCACCTCTTGCAGCATGGACTGTCAATCTGTGTCTTGTGTGATCGTTACATGGTCACAACAGAAACTATTCTGATATGGATGATGGGGGTGGCTGCACATGTAAATGCACTTAATACCACTTACCTGTACACTTAAAAATGATTAAAATGCTTTTGGTAGGACAGCCATTTACATACTGAAAGGAAACATTACAGTATAAGCAACATAATGGAATTTTAAATACCTACTATATCTTCATACTTTGCTAAAATGTGGAACGAAATGCTAAAACTAAGAAGCGGGTATGGGGGTGGGGAATAAGGACTGAGGATCTACTCATGTGGTACAACATACACTGCTCTGGTGAGGTCACGGAGAGCCCTGACTTCAGTGTGACACAGTCTACCCATGTAACAAAACACATGGACCCCCTACATCTATTGAAATAAAAACAATTAAAACTAGCATTATCATATAAAAATGTAGAATTCCAGAAACAAAGACGATTCCAAACATTTCTAGTCATGGATAAATATGGGGCAGGCAAAAATTTGGAAAATAGAATAGCATCTGACTTATGAAATATAACTTAAATTTGAAGAATATTTGGAATTATGCTTTTAAGTTTATAAAAAAAAATTCAACTTAAAAATTTTTTTTTTTTTTTTGAGATGGAGCCTCAAGCTATCCCCCTGGGTAGAGTGCCATGGCATCACAGCTCATAGCAACCTCCAACTCCTGGGCTCAAGCAAGTCTCTCCCTCTGCATCCCAAGTAACTGGGACCACAGGCGCCCGCAACAACACCCGGCCATTTTTTGGTTGCAGCCATCTTTGTTGTTTGGCGGGCCCGGGCTGGGGATTCGAACCTGCCACCTTAGGTGTACGTGGCTGGCGCCTTAGCCAGTTGAGCCACAGGCACCGAGCCCAACTTAAAATTTTATATCATGACCAAATATTAAAATAAGAGTGATGATCAAAATTCATTTTTACATATGAAAATTCTTAAAATCTTAATATTTAACATAACCTTTTTTAGAAGCTTACAAAAGTTTTGTTTCATCAATATTAGAGAAAAATTACAGAAAAGAAGAATATATAGAAATAACATACAGCATCCAACACAGGACAGAAACAAAAGAGATTCCCTCCTATGCCAATTTTAGGAGAACAGCTGTGACAGTGTTTAGAAAGCAACAGGTTTTATGGGGGACAGAAGATAGTGGACCCAAAAGAAAACCTTTCCATTCCCCTGCTTGCCTTAAATACTGGAACTGAGAAGAGTTTTGATGTGACAAAAGGAAATAGATATTTTAAGTTCTCTGTCTATAATTTAATAACAATACAAATTAAGTTAGGAAATAAATTATGTTCTTATTGCTCTGTTTTCACCAAAAATTCACCAAAATTTATTTTGTGTTTCATATCCTTTGTGAAAACTTTTCCCAATTATGCCTACCGACTGTGAATCATTTCCTCCTAAGAGACCTTGAATGTTGTGATAGTTGACACATCACAATTAATTACACATGGGTAACACAGCTGCAGGTAAGACTCAATTAGAGACTGGGTGCCCTAGCTCAGTGGTTAGGGTGCCAGCCACCTTCACCAAGGCTGGTGGATTCAAACACAACCCAGGCCTGCTGGGGAAAAAAAAAAAAAAAAGACTTCAATTAGAAATTAATGTCACCAGTGTTAAATAAATTAAAACTTTTGAAAAATTTTTAAAACCCACTAATAAATATAATCTCTAATAAAATTAATTTAATTTGATCAAAATTTTTAGTGTTATAATAATGTTCATCAGCTTCTCCAAGCAGTTTGAGTCCTTTTCTTTTCTGGATATTGTATCAATTATGCTCATTTTAGCTTTCATAAATGATTATACTCACACCCACACATGCAGACATAGCCATTCACTTGCACACCCTTCACAGTACGCGCCTACTCAAATCCAGTGGCAAGGAGTTGGCACTTGGGAAACTTTAGGAGAATGTCCAGTTGACAATCTGGAAATCTCATCAGGTACTCTCCAAGAATGTTCTCCAAACAATCAAATCTGCTCTCCACGTCTTTCCAAGTTGCTGGCGCTGGTCCTCCTCCTCTGGTAAAATTAAACCGTTTTCCTGCTCACCTGGCTCAGTGATGCTTCATGACGTCTTCTGTCCAGCTGCAAGACATGTTGCCTTCTCCCAATTGCCAATTATTTACTCAGCCAAAGTATTTCCTCCTCTGCCTCTTCATAATAGCCCTTATGTGATGCTTTCTTAAGCAGAATCTCAATGTTCTTCCAAACATGTGACTCCATTATTCTTCTTGATAATTCTGTAATGAAAACAGGTACGACCAGTCCCAAATTTGCCAACGGATTAGATTCCCAATAGTCATTTGGATGTTGGCTGTTTGAAATCCAGAAGCAAAATGTGGAGACTAGATCATAGGGTCGTCTGAACACGGCTTTCTGCACATACACACTGAGGTGCAGTTTTATATGAAGCCACGGCAAGGGCCATCCGGTAAGTACAGTGATGTTTCTGCAAGATTATGTTTCAGGAAGTCTAACATGGGATTCTGGAAAAATATTTTCCTCTACTGACTTCCTGGAAAGAGAATTTAGCATTTCCATATTCAATACTACACAGTCCTCGTCTTTAATCCCCATCATGGCTGAGCATTTGGAAAGGGACTGAGCCAGTCCTAATCCACCAGCGACAGCCCCGTCTGGGAGGATGCTGGCGGCAAACGGGGAAGAGCTGTGATGGCCGCAGGCCAGGAAGTTGTGGGCCTGCGTTCCTATTTATGATTTCATCTCTCTTTTTAAATTTAATTTCTAGTTCCCCAAATGCTGGCCTGTAAGCACTGTGTTCACCACCAAATACTTGTTACTTTTCATCAGTGCTTCTCACCTTACTGGTACAGGGACTATTAGAAAACAGTTCCACATTTGCTTTCTATATTTACATTCCTGTCTGGGAAAAAACAAAAACCACTTTGCAGATAGGCTAAGATTTTCCAGCAAATATTTAGAGCTTTGAAAAGATAAAATTATGCAAGAAATAAACAACCCCATTAAAAAGTTGTTTGGGCAAACGACACACACAGATGTTTTCCAAAAGGAGCTGGACAAATGGCCAGCAAACGTGAAGAAATGCTCAGCATCACTAGATCATCCGGGAAATTCAAACTATAACCACAGTGAGAGGTCACCTTACAATCGTCAAAATGGCCATGATTAACAGGGCAAAATGCCATAGATGCTGGCCTGGATGCAGAGAAAAGGAACGCCCAAACACTGTGAGTGGTAAGGCAAGTTAGTACACGTCTGTGGAGAGCAGTGTGAAGATTCCTCAGTGTGGAGATTCCTCCAGGTAGACTCACCACTCGACTCAGCCAGCCTAGTCCTGGGGATCAACTGAAAGCAAAAGAAGCCATTTTATCACAATGACACCTGGGCCCAAATGTTTATGGCAGCACAATTCACAATTGCAAAGATGTGGAGTCAATCTAAGTGCCCATGAAACTGATGACTGGACAAAAATGTGACTCTGTCTATCTGTCTGTCTGTCTGTCTATCTATCTATCTATCTATCTGTCTGTCTGTCTATCTATAAAGACACACACACATACACATTGTGCAGTACTACTTAGCCATATAAGGAAATGAAATAATACTCTTTGTAGCAACTTGGAGGGAACTGGAGACCATTATCCTAAATGAAGTATCTCAGGAATGAACAGACTCCACAGGCACTTTCTAGTAACTGGGAGCTAAATAGTGAGTGTGTGTGAGCCCAGACGGACATAAGGGTCATTTGAAGGGAGGGTAGGGAGGGCAGAAGGAGTGGAGGTGTAAAAACCTACCTGCCGGGTGTGATGAACACCATTCAGGTGTTGGGCACATGCAAAGCTCCAACTGAAGTTATAAAAGGCATCCATGTAACATGAACACTTGTATTCACTTGGTATTTTGAAGTAACACCCACCAAATTTTTTGCTTTTATGAAAGCAAAAGCACAGACATATTTTAGAGGGTAATTGTAGCTGGTGTATACACAAGAAAACAAGATGCTGTTAATTTCTCGTTTAGACAAAGTCTCAGTCTAAACACTCTCTTCTAAATATTTAGAGAAAAACTTACCTTCTTTCTTTAATAAATTAACACAGTGGAAATAGAGATTCTGAAAATATAAGATGGGAAAAATTAGGATTTATGGAATGACAGGAAGGCAGGGTCACTCAATCACAGGTTAAGAACAGTAGGATCGTGCCAAGACATCCACCCTACGTGGTCAAAAGGGCGGCTGAGGAGAGGGTGGATTTTGTGTGTGTATCACAAGGTAAATGTGTTTGGAAGAGGAGTAAGGGCTGGGGAACAGGGGACATGAAAATCTTTCAGGGAGCTTATGTTGATACGGAAAAGGGTAGTTGGTAAAGACGGTGCTCACAGCTTTCATAATTTTCCCTATCTTATTGATAATTTCCTGGATTTTTCCAATTATCACGGGAAAAAATAGAATCTATGTTTAGTGCCAGAAAGCCTTTTTTTCACAATCTGCATAGCTGTTTTTCTGGATTGTCAGGATTCAGGGTCTGTAAGTTGTAACATTTTTTGTTTTTATTTTCCCTTTCTGAAACATTGTTTGGTGAGTCTGAGAGTCTGAGATATCATGTGCACATATCAGAGAAGTAAGCTAAAACACAGGAACGGTGGGCACAGGCTATGGCCTGGCACACACCTCTGCCTGTGTGCCTCTTTCTTCTCTGAGAAATGTCACTTTGGGGAAGAATTTGACGACTTACTTGCATTCTTCCTCTATTTTTTCTTATAGCCCTATTTCTTACTGAATAATTCTCTTTACTTCTGGGGTACTGACTAAGAAACTAACTGGGTGTTACAGGATTCCAGATACTTTGCCAGTATTTGCAACAAGGCTTAGAGAAGAGGAAAAAAAGTCCAGAGAGAGAGAGCAGGGAGGGCTTTCTGGGCCCCGGGGTCTTTCCTGGTCGTGTGCGGGTCTCCTATCTAGGTTTGGAACTGGGAATACCTGGGAGGTCACTTAGCCTGAGAGCTCATCCAAGGGATGAGTGTCGGTCGGTCGTGCACCGCAGACGAGGAGTTTGGATGCCGGTCCCAGAAACAATGCGAGAGGAAATCCCTTACCACAGAGCGGAGTGATCTGAGAAATAAGTCAAGCTAAAATGTAAAAATCTTCCACAGGGATAAAACTCTTTATAAATTCCATAAATTTACTGCTCAAGGTGACTGAAACCTTCAGAAGATATCAGAGCTTAAGCAATTGTCAGCAGAGGTAGCATTAATTATTATGCAGCAATGTTCCAATTCCTGGTCAGCAGGTACCAATGAGGCATAAACCAGCACATCTGGAAGTTTCCGGATATATAGTAAGTTGGTTGATTGATAACAAATAATGGATCACATTTGGCCATTTGAATTAATTTGGAAAATAATTCAGCTGTAAATAGATTATAAGGAGAAGGTGGCAATTGTAAAGGTAATTAATGAATTAGGTTTCAGTATAGTCTTAACCGCGAAACTGCAGACCTGTGTATACTCAGAAAAACTGAATCTTTATGCAGATCGGCTATTCTGAAAAAATAACTCATTGTACATGTACTACAGCTAAATTTATTCTAGGAGAAGTAGTGCATAAACTCTAAGACTATAAATAATGTTAGATACATCTACTTTTTCAAGAACAGGTGAATTTCATAATATAAATTAAAAGTTTTTTTTAGTCAAATAACATTGCTTAAACAACAAAAACCCTGTCTTCTATAGTAATTTTATGTTTTTATGAAGAGAAAAATGTTTGTTTGAAATTTTGTAAATTTATGAAAAATGCAATAAATTAAAAGATAAAGAAACCGTAAATGTGTAAATGGATCCCATCATCTGCTCTCCCTTCATGTGACTCATTTGGTTTAAAAGAATTAGCATTTTGGCTCGGTGCCCATAGCTCAGTGAGGAGGGCTCCGGCCACATACAAGGTGGAAGGTTTGAGCCCAGCCTGGGCCTGCTAAGCAACAATGACAACTACAACAAAAATATAGCCGGGCATTGTGGCAGGTGCCTGTCATCCCAGCTACTCAGGAGAATGAGGCAAGAGAATTGTTTAAGCCAAAGATTTTGAGGTTGCTATGAGCTGTGACGCCATAGCATTCTTCCAAGGGTGACATAGTAAGACTCTGTTGCAAAAAAATAAAAATTAAAAAAGAAAAGTGTTAGCATTTATTTTTCTTGTTCAGTGTTACTGAAAATCATTTAGACACTACTAGGAGTACAATAGACATCGTAAACTGGTGACATGTTGTCACCTGTCATAGAATCGCTTTGTCTGGTTTGTTATAACCAGGTCACTGGCTGTCCTGCAGCACTGAACCTCAGTGCCTATTTTCCCTCTTAGAAGTCTTTAGACTGAGCATGATGATGGAAAGATGGGAACATTACATGTCTAAACATCATAAAGACGGAGAAACAAAAGATGAGATCTTCATCGGATCCATTTATGTGGCAGTTCAGTAATGGATGTCTTTATATGAAGATCTGTTGTTCTCTAACTTGACTTTTGCTGAGCATATGAAATATGGAATCCATAAAGGAAAAAGAAAAAGGCAGAGAAAGGTTTTTGGTTTTCCTCGTTTGCCGGTGAAAGCAGTTCTCAGTCACTCAGCTGCTAGACCTAATACTTGGGCATATTCCTTAGACTAGGTATTGGGTCACTCCCATTATTCATAGCTTGTCACACAATTAACTAAATCATTAAAATGGAACTAGTCCATTGTGACAAACTGAAATGACTAAAAGCCTGCCTCAGGCACTGCACCGTGCGGCTGTTTAAAAAAAACTCTGTCTCTTCAATGTTGGTGATGGATAATGTGACAAAAATATTCCGATTAAATTCTAACTTTGGAATACTTAATAAATTAGTAACAGCATTAGAAATGCCACTTACCTTCACCTGTCAAGGTGGAGCAGGGCTGCGCCGCTGATCTTTTGCCCTCCCTGTCTGCCTTCACACGAGCTGCTGGCAGCTAAGGGGGTCACAGCTTGTGAAGGTAAGAGATGACAGTGGTGTCGGGGATCATCTGTAATGCCTCTGTGCTCCCTCACGTCTTCAAAACCGGAGTGAGGAACACAGAGCTTTCCTTGACACTGTGGGGCCTGGTTTCTCTGTTCTTCATCCCTTTTTATTCTCCCTATATTTTTTTCTGTTTTCTATCTTGTAAAAATTACTTGCTTTTAGTATTTTAGGGCATTTCTCAAGGAAGTATCTCTCTGACTAAAGCACATAGATAGTTTAAAACAATATTTAAGATGGAAATAAGTAAAATTATGATTTTTGGAGTGTTCATTGCCTGACAGCTTACTTTTTTTGTTTGTCTGGCTTGTTATATGCCACTAGAGTTGTATGGCATAGAAATATGAAATGACACATTTCTATGTTGTTAAACAAATGAATAAACTAAAAATAATTTTAATCATTGTAATTACTCTGAGTGCAGGGTTATTTGTATATTATTCGAGGTATTATTTTTATGTTCACAAACTTTCACATCCACATGTATTTAGCACACTGGAACAATTGCACCATACTAGAAGTTAAGACGTGAAGGGTTTGATGCTGGTTTCAACATTAACTACACACATGAGTTCTCAAAGTCACTTACCTCCCGGGGATCTAAGTTCTGTCACTAGTGAAATAAGGAGGTGTGTCTGAGTGAGCTCTCTGATCCTTTCCATGCTTCACCTCTGCCATGATGATCATCAAAATGGTGGATTTCTAAAATAAAGGCAAATATTTAAGTTTATAACATCTGATTTTTATTTTTTATATAGGTAAAAATGGAAATGTGTATATCTAACTACTTTGTGATGTAATGTGAGTAGCAGAAGAGCAGAATTTACTGAGTTGGTTTCAGGACAAGATTTGTCAGGAACTAATAAGTAAGCAAATGATTGTTCTCAGTGGTAATCTCCATTTGTAAATTAGGGGTCAAATTCCTGAAAAGGTCTCCTTCTCCCTGTTTTGTTTTTGTTTTTGTTTTTGTTTCATTTCTAAATATTCTCTCCCATTCTGAGGGCTGTCTACTTGCTTTACTTACTGTGTTCTGGGCAGGCAGAAGGTTTTTGTTTTTTGGGGGGGTTTTTTTGTGGTTTTTTGGCCAGGGCTGGGTTTGAACCTGCCACTTCCGGCATATGGGCCCTACTCCTTTGAGCCACAGGCACCGCCCAGGCAGAAGCTTTTTAGTTTGATCAGATCCCCGTAATGTATTTTTGGTATTGCTTCAGATACCGGGGAGGTCCTCCTCATAAAGTATTCTCCCAAGCCAATTTCTTCAAGTGTTTCCCCTGTACTCTCTTCAACAATCTTTATAGTTTCATGTCTTAAATTTAAATCTTTAATCTCGTGAGAGTGAGAGTCTATCTTAGTTAATGGTGAGAGCTGTGGGTCCAGTTTCAGTCTTCTACAGGTGGCCAGCCAGTTCACCCAGCACCATTTGTTAAAAAGGTAATCTTTTCCACAGTGAATGTTTTTAATTGGCTTGTCAAAGATCAAATAACAGCTGGGTTCATCTCTTGGTTCTCTATTCTGTTCCATACATCCAGCTCTCTGTTTTTGTGCCAGCACCATACTGTTTTGGTCACTATCAATTTATGGTATAGTCTGAGGTCTGGTAGCCTAATTCCTCCTGCTTTGTTTTTATTTCTGACTATTGTCTTGGCTATTTGAGGTTTTTCTGATTCCATATAAAATAAAGTATTATTTTCAAGATCTTTAAAGCATGACAGTGGAGCTTTAATAGGGATTGCATTAAAATTGCATATTGCTTTGGGTAGTATGGACATTTTAACAATGTTAATTCTTCCCACCCACAAGCATGGTATATTTTTCCATTTATTAACATCTTCAGCTATTTCTTTTCATAGAGTTTCATAGTTCTCTTTATAGAGATCTTTCACATCCTTTGTTAGGTACACTCCCAGACATTTAATCTTCTTTTGCACTACCATAAAAGGAATAGAGTCCTTGATTATTTTTTCAGCTTGACTATTGTTGGTATATATGAAAGCTACTGATTTGTAAGTATCGATATTGTATCCTGAGATGCTGCTATATTCCTTGATCACTTGTAAAAGTTTTGTAGTTGAGTCCCTGGGGTTTTCCAGGTATAGAATCATATTGTCTGCAAAGGGTAAAAGTTTGGTTGCAGGTTATGTTTCTGACAAAGATCTGATAACCAGAATCCACAGTGAACTCAAACTTATTAATAAGAAAAGAACAAGTGATCCCATTTCATTGTGGGCAAGAGACTTGAATTGGCTCATGGCCTATAGACACATGAAAAAATGCTCATCATCT
This sequence comes from Galagoides demidoff, assembly GCA_963574575.1. NCBI lineage: Eukaryota > Metazoa > Chordata > Mammalia > Primates > Galagidae > Galagoides > Galagoides demidoff. The sequence continues at coordinate 24,831 of CAUYQV010188725.1, forward strand.
TTAATCATCAGAGAAATGCAAGTCAAATCACTCTGAGATATCATCTAACTCCAGTAAGAGTAGCCCACATAGCAAAATCCCAAAACTACAGATGTTGGCATGAATGTGGAGAGAAGGGAATGCTTCTGCACTGTGGGAATGCAAGCTATTATGTTCCTTTTGGAAAGAAGTTTGGAGAACACTCAGGGATGTAAAAGTAGACCTGCCATTTGCTCCTGCAATTTGTCTACTAGGTATATATCCAAAGACCAAAAATCACTTTGCAACAAACATATTTGCACCAGATTGTTTATTGCAGCTCAATTCATAACTGCTAAGTCATGGAAGAAGTCCAAGTGCCCATTGCCCCATGAATGGATTAATAAATTGTGATATATGTATACCATGGAATTCTGTGCAGCATTAATAAAAGATAGAGACTTTACCTCTTTTATGTTTACATGGATGGAGCTGGAACATATTCTTCTCAGTAAATTATTTCAAGAATGGAAAGAAAAGTATCCAGTGTAGTCAGTACTCTTATGAAACCAATTTATAATTACTCACACTTTTTTATGAAAGATAAATCACAATTATAGCCCAGGATGGAGAGAAGTGGAGGAGGCTGGGAGGAGAGGGAGGAGATTTGATAGAGGGAGGGTAAATGCTGGGACCACACCTATGGGGCATATTGCAAGGGTATAAGTCAAATCTATCAGGTATAAAACATAAATGTCTTAACATAATAATTAAGTAAATGAAGTGAAAACTATATTAATTAGTTTGATGTAACCACTCCAAATTGTATAAAAAAATCAACACTTGTGCCCCACAAATGCATAAATGTATTCATGATCTATGTGTATGTGACTTTAAAAAAGGAAAAATAAATTTCTAAATACTAAGAGGGTGCAAGTATTTTATTACACAAGTGAATATGATAATGCTGAAGTCAAGCTTTTAGTGTGCATGTCGCTGTAGCAGTGCACATTGTACCACACAGGTGCATTTTTGTCTCTCACACCCACACCCTCACCCTTCTCCGTTTCCAGTGCCCATTATGTCACTATAATCTGTGTACTGATTGTTTAGTACCCACTTTTAGTGAGAACATGTAGGGTTTATTTTTCTATTCCTGGGAAACTTAGCTTGTTCTCCAATCCTTTCCAAGTTGCTGCAAAAGGCATTTTTACTCCTTTGTATGCTGAGATGAGTAGTCCTGCATGGTGTGTGCAAGTGTGTATGTACACTACATTTTCTTTATCCACTCGACAATAATGGGCACTCATGTTGATTCTATACCTTTGCAATTATAAACTGTGCTGCAATAAACATTCCAGTGTAGATGTCTTTTTGATATAATGGCTTTTATTCTTTTGGGTAGGTACTCTCAGTCATAGGACTACTGGATATAATAGTAGGTCGCTTAGGCCTTTAAGAACCTGCACTTTGGCTTGGCACCTGTGGCTCAAGCACCAGCCACATACACCTAAGGTGGCGGGTTCAAATCCAGCCCAGGCCCGCCAAATAACAATGAAGGCTACAACCTAAAAAAATAGCCGGGTGTTGTGGTGGGCACCTGTGGTCCCAGCTACTTGGAAGGCTGAGGCAGGAGACTCGCTTAAGCCCAGGAGTTGGAAGTTTCCGTGAGCTGTGATGCCATGGCACTCTACCCAGGGGGATAGCTTGAGGCTCTGTCTCAAAGAAAAAAAAATTAAAAAGAACCTGCACTTTGTTTTCCATAAAGATTGTATCAATGTACAGTCCCACCAACAGCATGTAAGTATTTCTTGTTCATCACATCCATCCAACATCTGTTTTTCTTTCTTTTATTTAATAATGGCCATTCTAAGAGGTAAGGTGGGATTTCATTATGGTTTTTGTTTCCCTGATGATTAGTGATGTTGAGCATTTTTTAATGTGTTTGTCACCCTTTTTTAAAAAAATTTTAGATTAATATAATGGTACAAATGATTAGGTTACATTGCTTGCTTTTGTTAGGTAAAGTCCAGCTGGAGGTGAGCACAGTATGGGGATATATGCCTATTTTCTTAAAACACTCTGTTCATGGCTTTTGCCCAATTTGTATTAGGTTCGTTTGTTTTTCCTTTCTGCTTTGTTTGAATTCTTTGTAGATTTTGGATATTAGTACTTTATTAACTGTATAATGTGCAAATACTTTTTCTCATTTGTAGATTGTCTATTTACTGTGTTATTTCTCTTGACAAGTAGAAACTTTTCAATTTAATTAAGACCCATGTATTTATTTTTGTTTTTGCTTTATTTACCATTTGCATCTTAGTCATAAATTCTTTGCCTAGGCCAATGTCTAGAAGAGCTTTTCCATTGTTTTCTTATAGAATTTTAATTTTTTCCAGTGGTACATTTGCAAATTTAATCTGTCTTGAATTAATTTTTGGTTTAGAGACACAGATCCTGCTTCATTCTTCTGCATGTGGCTATCCATTTTTCCCAGTACCATTTATTGAATGGAACATCCTTTCCCCAGTATATTTTGTGTACTTTGTTGAAAATCAGTTGGACATAGCTATATGATTTACTTATAGATCTTTTATTCTATTCCATTGATCTGTGTTATACCAGTACCACACTGTTTTGGTTACTATGGCTTTGTGGTATAATTTGAAGTCAGGTAATGTGATTCCTCCAGATTCATTATTTTGGTATAAAGTGGTCTTGGCCATTCAGGCTCTTTCTTAGTTCTGTGGGAAGTTTAGACTTAATTTATCTAAGTCTGTTAAAAGTGATATTGGTATTTTGAATTTATAAATCACTTTGGGCAGTGCAGACATTTTACCGACTATGATCATACCATCCTGAACACACCAAATCTCATCTGATCTCAGAAAGTTTCTCCATTTTGATAAACTTGTCATCATCTAATTTTAAGCCTATAATTATGATCTAAAGTGATTCCCCACCCCTCTACATTGACCTCATATATTTTAATCTTGACTTGGACAATCTATGTTGTCCTGTGAACGTAAAGTTGTCCCAGGATTAGACCAATTTAGATGGTTCCTGCTTTGCCTGTTTACTTTGCTCTGTGGATCATCTTTTCACTATCTCAATATGACTTTCATATTTATGACCATGATGATAAGATGGCAACTATTTCCCTGATATCAATCTGTCACTCCGTAGTGGTTTCAAATATAAGGGCTAGATTTTATCCTTGGATAATTACAACTTTGGATGATAACACTGCTATAACTATTACTACTACTACTGATAATAGTAAGGATAATACGAGTAATGGTCATACTATTCTGAAAAGTTCACAACAGGCTAAATTCGTGGTCTATTTTCTGACCTCAGCATACTAATTAACTGTAACCAGGTATCTTTTCTACAAGTGATCTACCAGGTAGTGTGAGAAAGGCTTATAAGAACACCATACACTTTTTATAGGTCACTAACTTAAGACTAGGAAGCTTAGTCAGTTGTGAAAAGGAGTGCTGTAACATAACTCTGAAAAGTCCCCTGAATAACTCTGACAAGAAGGACATTCTGTAGTATGAAGAGTTTTCAGACACATTCCTTCTAGGAGCTTATGACTCATGTTTTCACTGTTCATTCTATCACAGCACATTAATATCTTTATTTATTAATTTTTCTGCTTCTCTGTACTACAGAGCAAATATAAATTGTGGTGTATTCACCTTCATATTCTAATTTTAACAGA